>JAGVVM010020447.1:0-14317 GCA_019149425.1 Psidium friedrichsthalianum
ATGTAGTATGTAGTGTGAGGATTCATATTTGCTTGAAGTGCACAGACTAAATTGACACCATTTCCTGTTTTGCTTATCTTGACCTTTATAAGATAATGTGCGTACTATTTCAACTTCAAAAAAAAACTAACTACAATGCAGTAGACATCTGGGGCTTAATATGTTTTGCATCTGATGACATTCATATCAAAATAATATGTACAATGCCAAGTTACGACCTACTATTTGGTGCCTTCAAACAATTTATACACTGTTAGCAAAGTATTGAAGGTTGGATGCCTGCTTGAAATGGCACATTTAGCCATATTTATGTGGTACTTTATGTGTGATTTTGTTCTTCTAAGAGCCAATATTTCTTGGATGCTCTTGCATTCTTTAATTGTTTGTCAGAGTCACAATATCTAAGACTAAGTTAATGCTCATTGGTTCTAAAACTCTCTTCATTTTGTGTAAATAGCACGAATCCTACTTCAGAGATGCTATTAGCTTGACATGTTCTTCTCCTCGTGCTTAAATTTTTGTGAAGAAATCACGCTTGATGCTTTTTGCATAATATGTTTGATATGGTTTTAGCTTTTTGAGGGTGAGCTTATGATGGGAAAAGAAGGCTGAATACATAGTAAAGAGATGAAAGAAGTAGAGGCATTGTAACTTGCAACATTTATTGGTTAACTTTTATATTGTTTCTGTGGATTGAAGTGGCTAGAAGCTGTCACGCCCCGCCCCTCTCGAGCGACCACGCGACAGAGCCTCCGATACGCGAGCCTCGTCGGATGGCCAAACCAATTGCGATCGCCCAGGAAAACATTGCGGCCAAACGACGGCATAATGAAACGCAAGCGAAAGCGTCTACTCAACTCCCGACAAACATTCATGCGGTAGATAGGTAGATCGACAGTAGCCAATTCAAAGTTTAAACTCACAACCTGTTTATATACATAACTATTATATACAATATTCACACACATTTACATAGATAAAAACATCTGGCCAAACCTACGGAACTGGCTACCAAAGAGAAACAGCCATGACAGTGGCACACTCAAAAATGGTGCTCAAGTGCCATACCCCCAAAACTAACAACCAACCCCCAACCCTAGTCCGACTCAACTCCGCTATCCTCCGAAGACGGCAGCTCCTCAGGGTCAGACTCCTCAGGTTCCACAAACTCGGGCTCAGCAGCCAGTTGCTCCATATCATAAGGGTCCTCCTCATGGCCGTCAATTTCCATCGGCCAATGCTCGTTAGGCACCACCTCCATGGGATCTGGATTGATCACCTCTCCCCCAAAATTCACTGGCTCAACTACTCCAAACTCATCCTCGCTCTGCACGTCCACATCCATACCGATGATAGGTCCCTGGAAATCTAGACCTCGCCTCTCATACCATGCCTCAAACCTGAGAGGCTCCAAAAAGTGGGTACCCTCGTCAACCCACACTAGACTCTCTACACGCCTATACAATACATTATCAGGTCCGGGATAAAAAGATTCCCACTTCTCAATCTCCTTTGGCTCCCCAAAAAGTACGCCTAAATTCTCCATCACGGTCGCGAATCTGTAATGGCGATCAGCCTCGAGTGAGTCTATATGACTCAGTGAGTAAACATAGGTAATATGGCAACTAATCCATACATAACTCAGCATGTATATAAATGACAAATGTAAAACGTAAAGCCATTCCAGTCAATAAATTCCAATGAGTACATCAGGATGATATAGCACATAGTATGAATGTCAATCAATGAATGCTCAATCTCAGCACATGCCTTAGCTCAACTTAAGCACATGTATTTCAATACCCGTCTAACAAGCGCATGTCAAGCTTTGAACAATTACTCAGGATCTCATGTTTCGATCCTAGACCCTCAAGGTCAAACGCCCGTGTATCAGTCTACACCTCAGGCTGTGCCACGACCCGTATCGTAAAGACACCTCAGGTCGGCACCTTATCGCTCCAGCAACCCCGTGCCTTGCACGTCGGGCGCCCTCGGCAAGCAAGTATATCTGCAAGCCGGAACTACGACACCTCCCGTTCTCGATACCAATCTTAGCATTGGTCGAGCCATCCTCCATTTTCAGTTCAGTAACTTGCCAATATATATATATGTGTCATGCAGAAACGCATCGCATGCTCAACCATGTTATCATATTCACATACTCAGGCACGACACCAATTGATTTACACCTTCACACGATTTCACAGGCAAGTCAATCACACATGCAATTGCTCATGCAGTTGCTAAATCAAGCAGGCAGCTCAATGCCAAATCCCCCATTTTTAATACTCATGGGAGTCAACTTTGAAATAGGGAAATTCCATCTATGATAATATCTAAACTGTGTACAATTTAGTCCTCAGCGACTCCAGGTACACGGTTTCCACAATTTGGGACCGATTAGTCCGATTTCTCTCAAATTAGGTTTAAGATAAGATACCAAAATTTGACACATACACACTAGGGCATTCGGTCACCTTAATTCACACAAAAATTTCAGATTTAAGGCCTCAATTAACCTCAGCAATTTACTCATAAATTTGACATAAAATCCAACTGGTTTAACCCTAAAAACCGAACCGGTTTAGGACCAAATCCTCTAGAAAATTTTGGGCAGCAACTCCTCACATTATAGTTTTCAAAACCTCACATAAAACTGGCCCAAACTAGTCCATACAATCACCGAAATCAACTCAGCAAAACCGGACAGAATACTCAATAGAACCGGTCCAACAAAATCGATTTTCAACTTAGCAAATCAACCCACAAATTCACCCATTAAACCAGCCCATTTCCCATCAATTCAACCTCACATGAACTAGAATAGGGTTAGTGAGTTTGCTCACCAAAATCAAGCCGAAAAAAAAAACAGCTGAAATGGGAGCAGCAAAGCAATGGCGAAAACGGGCGACGAACGAATGGGTTTCAGATCAGATCAGACCCTGCCACGAAAATTAGATCAGGTTTTTGGGCTAAACTACTTTTAGATCCTTGAAGTTCAGAATCTTACGGTTACACAGGAAAAAGCTGAGCTCGATTTGGACTCCGGACGATCCCGAATGACCAACTTCTTCCGGGTGCGAGCACAGAAAACGCGAATCCGAACAGGTACCTTTGATTCGATGCCCTGAATTCTCTAGAAGGTTTTTGGGCAATCTGTTTGAAGATTATCGAAGCTTAGGGTCTTACGAGTACACAGCCGAAAACGGTGCGCGATTCGGAGTTCGGACGACCCCGAACGAGTCGTTTTCCTCTCGGGCGCGCGCACTGACCGCGCGAGAACGGATTCGGCCGAGAGTGAAGAGAGAGGGAACCCGGCCAAATTGGAGAGAGAGAGAGTCACCTACGGTTTCTTGGGCTACAAGGGGAGGAGAGAGAGGGCTCCAATGGCTGGTCAAAGCTTGTCTTGCAAGCCAAGGAGAGGCTTGCCCAACAAGCTTGAAGAAAAGTCAACATTTCATCCAATGAGGAAATAGCATGTGTCCAAGGTGGGTCATGGTGCCAAGAAGTCAATTTGGCAACCAATTAGGTGGAGACATGTGGCGGCTTAGGTGGATGTAAATAATTTAATTTTAATCGCGAAGAAACGGGACCCGGCGACTCGACCGGTAGAGCGAATTTTTGAAAATTGCAAATTTGCAGTCAAAACGAAGCATGCGACTAGACGATCTCAAATCTAGTGTCTAATCTCTCCAAAAACTCACTGATTAATTTCTAAGGAACTGAGAGCGAACCGGGGGCAAAATGGTCATTTTCACTTATCGCCTCCTTCGCGGCGCTCCAAGTTAATTCCAACACTCTGAAGTCCAGTACGATGTCCAATTCATTTATTGCGAAGCCCTGAGACCTTCGACTGTCTTAAATCAGAAATCCGTTTCGTGGCCACATTCATTGACTCTTGACTTTAGCAAATGCTGAGGCCAACGGGCGGCGGATAGGAGATACGCGTATCGACCGTCAGGTCCACGTACTTTAAATCCTAAATCGCCCTTCCCTTTTGGTTAGCCATCCCGAGGTGATCAATCTCGACTGAGATTCGGCTAGAGTGCGAGCAATGAAATATATCCATTCTATATAGATATCTGAAAAAGGATCGAAATCCAGGGCGTTACAGAAGCTACATAGTGGTTTTCAATACATTAATGTACCTGTTCATCTATTATGGTGGCAAGAAGCTAAAAGCTGGTTCTTCTCCTTGTGAAATATTTGTTAACAATTGCTGGTTCACTAATTAGTTTGTAGGTTTGCCCACATGGTTTGTTCACAATTCCTAGTCTTTCTTGTTGTTCTATCTTGATTGGTTTGCTAGTTTCATGTCTTATTTTTATGCCTCTCAATCGTGTTTATGTTCATATTATTACAAGATGGCAAGTTCATCAAAGGAAAAGGCATATTGGAGTGCCGAAGATGTGGAAATATTTTGTAAGTTGTGCATTGAGGAAATTGAAAAAGGGAACCGTCCTGCAACCAACAAGAGGGATGGATGGGCAGTTATAATTAATAAGTTTGATGAATTAACGGGTAAAAAGTATGACAAAACTCAAATGAAGAGTAAGTGGGATAATCTCAAGGAAGAATGGAAAAAATGGAGGACACTGATCTTTAGTGAAACAGGACTAGGATGGGATGACAAGAAGAAAAACCATAGCTATAACTGGTGAATGGTGGGAGGATAAAATTAAGGTTCGTATCACTTCTCCTTTTACTTTTCTACTAAAAGTTCAAGTTCATTGATACAACTTATTGAAATACTCTATTATTATAAAAGGCTAATTACAAGTTTAAGCCTTTTAGGACGAAAGACATACATCCTGATCTTGATATGTTGCTAGCTAGAATGTTCAGTAGTACAGTTTTTACCGGAGGAATCAATGGAATCTTGGTCAAGGTTTACGCATTGAGGAGGATGTTGATGCCACACAACCTAATATCATTGATCTTGATGCATCTGTTGATGATATTTTGGAGTCTGAAGATGGTGAAAATGTTGTTGAACCAAATACAACTCAAACCCGTAAAAGAGGGATGCGAACTTCCATGAGGCAAGCTCGAGGAAAGAAAGAAAAGAGAACGACGCCACAACAATAGCTTGGAAACCAAATTAATAGGCTGGTTTCTGCTGTTGAAAGTAGGAGTAATGCCACATCTCAAACAGATTACGAATTGGTCCTTACAAGGACCTCATGCAATTGGTGGGTACCATACCTGAGATTGTGCAAGATGAAAAGTTATATTTTTTCGCAATCAAACATTTAAGGAAAAGAAAGACAATTGGCAAGTCTTCATGAGCTTGAGTAGTGACGCACTAAGAGGCAAGTATCTCAAGTTTGAGATGGGCGAGCTTAGTCATAGCTAGGATGTTGCAGCATCTTATTTGTAGACTTCACTATGCTATTTTATTTTCTTGTGAGATTTTTATTTTCTTTATGTGTGAACCCAATTTCTATTATTTGTTTTAATGTAAGAACTGTTTGCAATTGGTGTTCTCTTTACGTAGTTGAGTTTGCATGTTTATGATGGTCGATATTGTTTATCTTGATGGATGACCAATACTTTTCCTTGTTTCTCATATTCTAACACAATATTTTATTACAATGTGAGCAGTTATGGATTCTCCTGAAAGGGAAAATTATAAAGAGGAGGAAAACGAGTTCTTGGATCTTCTGGCAATTGCTCAAGGTTCTATTGCTTGTCAAGCAATGTACCTTTGCAAACAACCTTGCATGGCCTCATCATATACAGGTTATGTACGGTTAAATGAGTTGATGGGTGAAGATGCTAATCCAATAAGATGCTATAATACGTTTCGAATGCATAGGGCCGTATTAGTAATTTGACGCATGACTTAGTAACACGCTATGGCCTTAAAGGATCTAGGAATACTGATGTTGCAGAAATGGTTGGAATGTTTCTTTATATGTTGGGACATGGTGCGAGTAACAAGTTAGCACGAGAGCATTTTCAACACTCGGGAGAAACCATTAGTAGGCACTTTAGCTTAGTTTTAGATAAAGTATGTGATATGGCGAAAGATTTGATCCAACAACCGATCGACAATATCGAGAAGTTCCAAAGAAGATTAAGAAAGATCGACGATTTTATCCATATTTTAAGGTAAGTTTAGATTATTTAATAAAAATCAAACTCTAATGTAAATCAAATAATATTTGTGTTATTTGTTTTAGGATTGCATTGGAGCTATGGATGGTACACATATCCCAGCGGTGGTACCTACGTACGATCAAATTCGTTTTGTTAGGCGAAAAGGAACGACAACTCAAAATGTGTTGGCTGTATGTAATTTTAACACGGAATTTATCTCTGTTTTGCTGGTTGGGAGGGACAAGCTCATGATACTCTTAGGGCGCGCATGGCAACCATTCTGTTCCAGAAACTCATTCTGGAACAGAAATAGATTTTTCTATTTCTGTTCCAGAATGAGTTTCTGAGCAAAAAAAATGTGTTTGATAACGAAACTAATTTCTAATCCTAGAACAGAAATTCGTTTGACAAAAATTGAAAATTTCTACTTTTCCTACGGCGGCGGCGGGCGGCGAGCGGCGGCGGCGGTGGCGGCGGCCGGCGGCGGCGGCGGGGGCGCGACCGGCGGCGGCGGCCCGGCGACCGGCAGCGGTGGGGAACAGAAATCAATTTCTGTTTCTCTGAAAAACAACAATTTTTGTTTCTGATTTCTTGTCCAAATCTATTTCTGGAACAACTTTTTGTTCCAGAAACAGAAAAATAGAAATAATTTATCAAACGAATTTCTCGTCCAGAAACCATTCTGGAACAGAAATTCTGTTCCAGAATGGTTTTCATGCGCGCCCTTATCTTCCATCAAGCCGTTGGAAGACGTGATGCATAATTTCCAGGTTCATTAGTTAATGATTTATCAACTTCATGCAACATCAACTTATTATCTATGTGACATGTTTTTTAAATTTACATTATATTTGTGTAGGTAAATATTATTTAGTGGATGCTGGATATCCAAATCCCACGGGTTATTTGGGGCCATATAGACAAGTGAGATATCATTTGCCATAGTTTCGACAAGATTGTTCACCAAGAGGTTATCAAGAAGTGTTTAATCGTGCCCATTCCTCGCTACGATCAGAAATTGAGCGAGCCTTTGGCGTATTGAAAATGAAGTGGTATATTCTAAAAAAAATGTCGAGTTATCCGTATGAAAAACAAGTGCAAATTGTCATAGCAACAATGGCTTTGCACAATTATATACGAAGAAATGCCATAAAGGATATGGATTTTGAAGATGCGGATTTGGATCTTGAGTATGGATATTCAGTTGACTATGATATTATAGATGAGGAGGATAGTGCTTCAAATACTAATGCATCACCTGACGTGGCACGTTTACGTGATGAAATAGCCATAGCTTTAGTTAATAGTTAAAGAGGTTTGTAATTTTTGGAGGAAAACTTATTTCTATCCTCAATGACTTATGTAATCATCTTTCTAATTTTTGGAGGAAAACTTATTTTATCCTCAACGACTTATGTAATCATATTTATTACAATGATCTTTTGATATAATTGCACGCGTCATATTTTGATTTTTTAACTTATAAATTTGTTAAATGTGTCTTTTACATTAGTCTCAACGTGAAAATATAAAAGTTACAGTCATTTTTTTCCCTAATTTAAAAAAATTAAAATTAAAAACATTAAATTGGGACACCAAAGGACTTTCCAAATTTAAAAGTTTACCAAACAACATTTTGCTCGAAGTTGCATCAAATGCACTTTTCAATCACAATTTACAAATAGTATTTGCATTTCACCAAACCCCTTTAACTCAAAGGTATTTGCATTTTTTCCAAGACATTTGCCCAAAGTTGAACCAAACAGGGCCAATGTCTCAAGGAAATCGAGCAACTTCAGTATAGTTCTTGCAGCACATCGTATCATCATATGAAGATGATGATGAACATCGGCAGTGCTGTCGCGATAGACCAGTGAAGTCCATGAGGTATTGTCGACAAGTCAGTTTTAGTCATTAGCTGGAATCGGCAGCCAAATAAGGTAGTTGTTTTGGATAGGGGCCAGTCCAAGAAAGTAGGAGTCAACTAAAGGAATGTTGCTTACTGCGATGAAGGATGAAGAAGAGTTAGAGTTGAAGCCAAACCTCTGTACAGATTAGAGCGGTTATCAGATTACGCCCTACAGTTCCGGAGAATCACAGCCCAGAGTCTTGGGGCCATTAGGATTTAGAATAACAACAGCCAATGTCGGTTACCGCTTGTATTTGGCTATAAATAGCCAAGAGAACTTCATTTGTAGGGATCCGCAATCAATAATACTCATCAATTTATTCAGCAATTTATTTTATCAATTCTTTATCATTTATTTTAGAGTTAATATCACGAAACCCCCAAACTGGTACATTTGTGACAAATTTACCTCAGATTAATTTTTTGACCACAAAAAACCCCCAAAGTGATACACATGTAAAAAATTTATCCTCCGTTAGTTTTCTTTAAATTTTACTATCAAATTGCCGAGTTAGAAGACACGTGACAGTTAACGGGTTTATCAATTTGGGGTTTTAAGATATATTAAGCTAATTTAACGAAAACTAATTGGGGTTTTTTTTGGTTGAAAAATTAGTTTTGAGTAAATTCATCATAAGTGTACTAGTTTGGGGCTTTTCGTAGTATTAACCCTTTATTTCATCATCCAATTTTGTCCTAGAGTAGCCATTCCTGTAGTTTTCCTATCCGAATTGCCACGGAACCCAATTCAACTCTAAAAACCAAAGTCCAGATGCTTTAGTGAGAGATCTTTCATCGACGAATGTTTCAACGAAACACGAAGTGATCATCTCCTAAAGGCGAATGAAAATCAGGGAAGACGTAAAAGCAACAAGAATACTTGCGCATTTTCAAATGCTATAAGCTCTATAAGCTTGATTAGTGAAAATGTTGGCATACAGAACACATGTTCTTTGACTTGTATCTGTGCAAGTGCATGAGTTAAGGGATGGATGATGAGAAAAGTATCAAAAAAGTCCTAAACCTATTGTATCGGTACCAATTCAGTCTTAAACCTTTTAATTGTATCAATCCTAAATTTTTTTGCATTGGTATCAATTCAGTCCATCCGGCCAATTTTGGCTGAAAATCGCTGATGTGGATGTCGAACGTCCTACGTGGTATGGCTAACGTTGACGTGGACATTTTTTTAATAATTATTCAAAAAATATTTTTTTAAAATGTTTTTTTCCATTCATTCTTTTTCTTTCACTTTGGCCGACGAGGGTCGCCAGAAACCCTTGTCAGCCATTGGGCAAAGGCCTCACCTAGGGCCACCACAGCCTCGCCAATGGTCAGCAAGGGCTAGCCAGCCCTCCCCCAATGGCTGCGAGGGTGTCGGCGACCCTCGCTAGACAAAGTGAGAGAAAAAAATAATGGAAAAAATAATTAAAAGTATTTATTTAATTATAAAAATATTTTAAAAAAATGTCCATATTAGCACTAACCGCGCCACGTAGGACAATCAGTGTCCATGTCAATAATTTCCTATCAAATTTGGCCAGATGGACTGAACTGATACTAATGCAAAAAGGTTTTAGGACTAAATTGGTCCGATTGAAAGGTTTATGATTAAATTGGTACTAAGGCAATAGGTTTATGACTTTTTTGTACTTTTTTCGATGGATGATGGACCAGCTAGATGGCTTTCCAGATGTTTTGACTTGAAGTCAACCAATACCCACAAAATCTCCTAAAGTTCGCAACTGTAGAAAATAAACCGAGGACTGATGATCAAGCGTGGTTGATGAGCTGGTCATTGTCATTGACAACTATCACTTGACTAACAACAGCTTTATCAGTTAAAACTCATTTTAAGTTGATTGATCAACCTGCTCATCAGTTTAGAGACAACATCGTTAGGCATGTATGTATGGATTAGTAACTAATTACATTTCAATGTTAATCAACTTTCGGCCGATTAATAGTTGATATCTCTCCACGCAACTAATAACTTCCATAGGAGAAATTCGTTAAGTGTTTCTACTCCGTGGTGAACTTAAAGTTTTGGTTTGACAAAAAAGAATTGTGCTAAGTCAGTATCTTACCATAGTAACTTTTCACCATGGAAAGTAGGCGTATGCATATCAAATAATCACTATTTATTCTGAGAAGTAAGTTTAAGCATATTGCTGTCAAAAGTTGCTTACTTATGTGTTAATGAATCCCCTGTGACATGAATGACAATCAATAGATCTATTATAAGTTTTATGCAGATGTCATTTAAGTGTTTTTCCGTAAACAAGGCGATTTAGTAACTTCACCAGAATGCCAAAATAAAAGTAAGGACAGTAGTAAACATCAGAAGTATCAGTGCTGAATAATGTGCACTTGCACCCCAAGAAAAATCCAATACTCTCAAGTTACACTGTTCTACTACAGCATTCTTGGATAATTCCTGCTACGCGCATCAACCGTTAATACGTCTTCTCGAATTACAGCATGCCAAAATGCTGAATCCATAAGCTATACATCCTCATTCACCCACCAGAGTGACCGTATTGTCTAAATTACAACATGCCAAAATGCTGAATCCATAAGCTATACATCCTCATTCACCCACCAGAGCAACCGTATCGTCTAAATTACAACATGCCAAAATGCTGAATCCATAAGCTATACATCCTCATTCACCCACCAGAGCGACCGTATCGTCTATAGCTGACTAAATATAGTTTTAGGAGCAGAGATCAATTCCTGCTATTGGATTATTTCGAAACAAAGCAAGGCGAGCCATTCCTAGTCAATCTGCAGAAACCAAGCTTTCTTTTGAATAAGATTTCAAATAATAATCGATTGCAATTTCTCTTGATGAGCATCATACCAATGAAAAGAACCACCCCCCCCCCCCCCCAAAAAAAGCGAGGCAATTTACGTTGGATTCAATTTAAAATACTATGGAAGCAAACAGAATTCTAAGTAAACAGTACTCGAGAATATGTATAGATACAGATGGAGAATCATGATTAACTATCATTTTGAGGAAAAAAGAATGATCGATCATCTTCAGTTATAGATTTTACCTGTCTGCTTCCGCTTGCTCAAACAACCCCTAAGGCATAACAGCTAAACATAAGCTGTTGGTAGTTCATCTTCTCCATGTAAACCCAATGCAAACAGTTTCTCCCTAATCTGTTGCAGCTGATTTGCAATTCCACTGATGCTCATCCGTCTTCCAGGTGCACTGTATGAACAAGCAACTCCAATATTGTACACCATACCCAAACACTCTTGAAATATGGCATCGCTTTCTAAAAGCCAATGTTGGGGACTACGGGGGCCTAAATGTCTCTCTCTTTCTTGAAGCAAAACATTGTTTGTAATTTCAAGTACTCGTCCAGGCAAAGCTTTTGCGACGAAACTATGAAGAGTCAAATTGTCTCTGAATGTGTCATCGATGGGACTCAACCCTGTGAACATCTCTAGTAAGAGAATGCCATAACTATAGATGTCCCCTTCTCTTGAAACCTCGCAACCCTGTGCATATTCTGCCACACATTCAGATCATAGTGCAGGTTAATTGGAGTGTGGACCTTCAAATCAGTAATGTGCCTAAACACTATAAGAGTTATCATTAGCTACCAAACTTCACAAAGGAAGAGAGAGAGAGATTACCTGGTGGAGCATAACCAATCGTCCCTCGAAGACCCGCTGAGCTCATCTGATTAACTATAGTATCAGGAGATGATCCAAGAAGGAATTTCGCCAATCCAAAGTCGCCAACATGTGCCACCATCTCCCTGTCTAAGAGGACATTACTTGGTTTTAGGTCACAATGAACAATGGGGATATGGCAGTGATGATGGAGATATTCCAGTGCAGAGGCAACATCAAGAGCTATATTTATCCTCCGAATGAAATTCAACTTTTTCGGGAGCTCATTTCCATCAGATGTTGCGCTTGGATGTAGCCATCGCTCCAGGCTTCCATTTTCCATGAATTGATAGACTAAGGCCTTGAAATCATTTCCTTGATAATCACTACCTGAGCAAACTGTCAGTATCTTCAAGAGATTTCGATGTTTGGTGTTCTTTAATGCCTCGCACTCTACTATGAAGCTCTTCAGAGCACCATAACAGACTAAATGAAGCACCTTCACGGCAACAACAGTTCTATTGTCCTCGAGTATCCCTCTATAAACAGAACCAAAGCTTCCAACACCGATCAAATTCGTTGAAGAAAAACATTCTGTTGCTTTTAGGAGTGCTCCATATGACACATTCAAATGTGAATCATTTATCGAACTGGAAGCTGGTTCATTTACTTTCTTCTTTAACCGACAGAGATATATAAAAGCTAGAACAAGAGCTATTCCAAGAACTCCGAAAATAATGGAAGCAGACAATAGTACTATATTTTTCTTTCTACTCTTGGAGCTTTTGGAGATGCAGTTGGGGAGGTGAAATTCTGGCAGTCCGCCGCAAAGCTCCTTGTTCCCAATAATGGAAGTACCGGTAACATTCTTAAAGACTCCTTTATGTGGCAGCATGCCTCCAAACTTATTGTATGATAAATTCAGAAGTTTCAAGGAGTGAAATACCGCCAAAAATTCTGGAATCTGACCTGACAAATTATTGTGTGAAAGATCTAGCTCTTCGATGCCTCCTAACGATCTGATTGATTGAGGAATGGACCCGTGGAAGAAGTTGCCCCCCATCCTGAGTGATGTCAATGAAGTGCAACGACCTAAACTACTAGGGATTTCACCTACCAACGAATTGTTTGAGATGTCCAAAGCAGTCAAAACTCTCAAGTTACCAACATCTGTGGGTAGAACCCCATTCAAATGATTATGAGACAAGTTCAGAATGATCGCTAATGATGAGAGACCTAAAAGTTGAGCGGGTATGGCACCACGGAGATTGTTATTAGACAAATCAAGTGTATCAAGGGACCGACAATTTGATAGATGTGGAGGAATTTGCCCATGAAAGTCGTTCCCCCAAGAGATAATCGAATTAACTTGGTTAGATTTCCCAAAGAGGATGGGATACTACCTCCCAGGTTGTTATCATCTAAATATAGCATCGCTAAATCTTGTAGATCCCCAAATTTGAGGGGATAATACCTGAAACCTGGTTGGCATACATATCCAAATATAACAGGTTGATAAAATTTCCGATTTCCTCTGGAATCTCACCAGATATTTGATTCCCGCTTACAGAAAAGATTGTGAGAGTGGTTGATAAATTACCTATGCATTTCGGTAACACCCCACCAAAATTGTTCCACCTACCATCCATGGATTGTAATTTGGTACTGTTAGTTAATGAGCAAAGGAAGCTCAAGTCTTCAGGTTTTCCACTTCCAAGTTGATTATTACCGATTCGAAACTTACTAAGCTTATACAAATTTTCCAAAGAAGGAACTTTTCCGGAAAATCTGTTAAGATTAAGTTGAAGCAAGTCTAGCTTTGTGCAATTCGATATCCATGAAGGAATTGGCCCCACAAGTTGGTTCTTGGCAACGCTAAAAAAATCAATTTCTGGGAATTTGAGGCCTATGCCTGCAGGAAGCGTCTCCTGTATCCGGTTGTCTCCAAGATCAAACTCAACAAGCGAAGAGAGATTGAGTAACGAAGATGGAATTGTACCTGACAATCTGTTTGATCCAAATCAAGGACTTGTAAGTTTGTCAAGTGGCCTAGAACTTGGGGAATGCTCCCACCCAAGTTGTTTCCAGTTAAAAAAAGGATCTCCAATGAAGATAAGTTCCCAATGGAGGAAGGCAAACTCCCAGTGAGATTGTTCCAACCAAATTGAACTTTCGTAGTTTCGGCATTGAACCGAGCTCTCTAGGAATTTCTCCAGTTAGTTCGTTTTTCACAAGCCAGATGATGACCAGGTCTGAGCAACCGTCATGTTTTTGGGAATTTCGCCAACCAATGAATTGTTGTCCAATCGTAGGATACGCAGGCGGCGCAACCGGCCGAGTTGTGGAGGGATTTCTTGATTGAAGCTATTGTTTTGTAGCGACAAATTCCTTAAGAAGCTGAGGTTTCCGATATGAGGAGAGATTGATCCGGAGAGTCCTTGTGATTGCAAGTCCAAGACGATGACCCTCCGGTGCCTCCGGCCGCACGTAATGCCATGCCATTGGCAAAATCCGATGCTATTGTTCCATGAGTTGAGCACACCGAAAGGATCTACCGGTATGCTGGCCTTAAATGCACGGAGCGCGAGTCTGTCCGTTTCATTGGTGGTGGTGGAGGAGACTTGGTTAAAGCACAGAGCAAGAACAATACCAAGAAGCAAGTGGCATGATCGG
>JAGVVM010020451.1:0-13422 GCA_019149425.1 Psidium friedrichsthalianum
ATTCAAAAAAGAATTATTGCATTTCGAGTTTTTGAGGATAGACATACGGCAATTAATATTTATAGATTAATTAGACAAGTTTTAGAAGAATATTGTTTGGTTGAAAAAGTTTTTTCTATTGGTTTTGATAATGCCGCGGCAAATACCGCTCTATTGAAGAGTTGGAAAAACTTTGTGTAAACCCACTTTTGGTGGAGAATTTTTCATGTTAGATGTACTTGCCATGTTTTAAATTAAGTATACAAGAAGGTTTACAAACTCTTAACGTTTTTCTCAACCCAATAAAAATCGCAATCCAATATTTATGGAAACATCCCCAAATTATGAAAGATTGGTGTAGATTTTGTAAACAATATGGAAAAATGGCAAGAAGATTTTCAAGAGATGTTCCAACTCGTTGGAATTCCACGTACGAATTGCTTAATCAATCTTTTGAATATAAAAGATTTATTATGTGCATTTATTCGACTAATGTTCCTCAACTTGAGTTATTACCACAACATTGGGATATTTGCCAAAAAATTTTAGATTGTTTAAAAGTTTCAATGATGCAACTTATACTTTATCCCGGTGTTTATTATCCTACGACTCATTTATTTATAATAGAGTGTGTTTAATATTGCTGGTGTTTTTGAAGAATATGAAGACAATGAACAATTAGGTGCAACTATTAAGGCAATGAAATCAAAATGGCTAACTTATTATAAACATATTCCTTTTATTTATTTGGTTGCTTCTGTTTTCGATCCACGTACGAAATTAGAAGGCGTAAAAGATTTTTTGACTATGTATTATGGATGTCTTCATTTAGAAATAGAATTAGATATTAATTTATTAAAATGGATGGTTAGCAACTCAATAGTAGCATTATATAATGATTATTATATTAGATATAACGCAACTGATATTGGATCTTCTTCTCAATTTAGTCGCGTAGAAAACGAGAGCGGAGGTAAAATGAGTATAGGGTATAAAATGCTAATGAGTAGGCAAAAAAGACAAAGGGGGCGCATGGATATTTCCGAATTTGATCACTATTTAAGCACTAACTTTAAGACTAACTCATTTGCAAGTGGCACAGATTTTCAAATTTTAGAGTGGTGGAAGGAGCATTCGAGTCAATATCGAATTCTCTCTATCATCGCTAAACAGGTTTTAGCAACTCCTTGTTCAACAGTTGCGGTTAAACAAGCTTTTAGCGCTGGAGGCAACATTTTGGACGATCACCGTTCAAGATTATCTCCGCAGTATGTGGAGGCTCAAGCTTGTGTCGATGATTGGACGAAGGCTCAATATCGACAACAAGAGATGGATCGCAACGCAGAAGCCGAATTTTTCGATGATGGAGCGAGCACCATGACAGGAACCACCGCCGGAAGCGACGATTGACGATGAGGTAAGTATGGGGGGTTATCAAAGGTAAAAGAACTACATGGGCTTTGATTCTTCTATCCCCAAGAAGATATGTAGGCACTTATGATAATTCATTAAGTCAAGCCCTTTCTCTCTCCCTTTTTTTTTTTCCTCTAAGTTTGATTACAATTTGTAAAATTTTACATGAAATTTTTATTACTTAAAAATTTGATTTGATTTTGAAAATCAAAATTCCCAAAGTTTACAAAAAAAAAAAAAAACCGGGCCGGAACCGGACCGGAACCTCCGGTTCCGAACCATGGCCACCACTAGATTGGAGGCTCATCAATCAATCATTGGCTAAGCCCGATACCTTCACCCACGAAGATCACCAGGGAGTACAAGTCCGAGCCTGTCAACATATTTCATTGGACTCACTTTCACTCAAAAGTTTAAGTTAATAAATTATGAGCCAATTAATATATATTAACTGCTCAACACCACGTCAATTCTCTGATGTAGGACTTCTTTAACGCAGCTCACTCATCTAAACACTATCAGCTACACCGCACATACTTCCTGTGATTTTCCTTCATTTTCTTAGTTGAGACTAGTTATATTTTTCCAAGATCCAAGCCATCAATGAAATTGATTGCATGAAATGATTTCTCAAAGTGTGTTGTAGCGAAGTAAGAAGGTCCATATGCCGGTACATAGGAGAAAGTTGACGATCATTGGTGATTTTCCCAGCGAAAGTTTAAAAGCAGAGATGTGGGAGAGTCTAGATTTTCATAAAAAAAAAAATGTCTAAGACACTGCAATCTAATTGTGTTTTCCTAGGGGGATCTTATCTTCATCGTTGTCTACGGAGGTTATGTTTGTATGAACGAATCTTGCCATCGTTTGAATTGATTGTCGCAGACATTTTGATATGCACGAATGAACAATGCATAAACAAAGGGATTGGGATAAAGGAGAAAAATAACTGAGAAGCACACGTTCCATTTATTTAGCCCATTTCGTTTGGGAGTCAATAAGAAGAACACAAACATGCCAGAACAATGTAGAGACAAAATGTACAGAGAATGCGATAGCCCCACAAGAGAGAAAAGCTGATGTTGTCACTCACCATTGACACTCATTTCATGTCCTGCCACCACAAAATGTGCACAACTGGATCTGATTTCTTTACTGACTCATAGACAGAGACTTCGATCGTGACCTTCAGCCAGCATTGTGGGTCTATACACACCATTTCAAGATCAAGGGAAGGCTCAGTTAGAGACCGATCGGTTTGATTGTCAAGCAAGACAATTACAGAAGTTATGGAGCGTGCGAAATGGGACGATTAGGCTTGTTCAATCTTGGGAGCACAGGTCACAACTGCATCTGATACGGTGAGGAAGATTTTATCCTCCCCAATCAAGTCGGTGAACTTCGACGCATGAAGCTTGTCGATCACCACCGGCCCTGGATTTGCAAGAAGGAGCTGCAGAAGAATATGGGAAAAGTAATAATGTAAATGTAAGATGGTCGTTTGTCCAGGTGGAATGCAATCAAGAGATGAGCTAAAGCCTGTCTGCTTATAGGGCCTGTCCCGCCAACACATATCATGCTTGAGCATGAGTGAAGATAAACTGCTTGACACTGAGAATGATAAGAACCAGTTGAGAGAAAAAGACATGTAGCTAAATACCTGTACCGAGGCAATTAGTTGCTCAAAGAACTTAGTTATTTTTTGTGACTAGTTTTTGCAGGTCGGGCAGGTAAGTTGGGACACTAGAGGAAAATATTTAGGTTTCATCTCGACTGGAGGAGCATTACTTGGCAAAAAGTGAGTTTATGGAAGGTGAGACATCATCGGCAATGTCATAAAAATGACATGAAGCAATTGTTTCATCGTGACTTACCTGAATATCCCTCTTCTGGAGGCTTTTATGCAACTCTTCAAGGCATGTATGCACTAGTATCGATGTCCGTAACGGCTGCAGGTACAGATGATCATGTCAAAATACTTGTAAGGGCATTGATCGTGGGGGGGAAAAAAAAGGGCAAAGCTGGTCATGCAAGAAACAGCTTACGAGACATTTCCACGATCAAGTATTGATTCTTGGTTGATGATTCTCGTTCATATATTCCTCTTCATCGCCAAGCCATCTCAATATCCTGAAAATTCAAGTCATACCAATGTAAATAGCTGCTCTAAGGCTCCGGCAAAGAATTCTCTTGTCGCTATTCATGGTTAGGCTTAATTTATGCATGTTGTATCTTGGAAATCATGTAGTTCTTGGCAAAGTTGGCCAAGAATATATTAGAGAGGACAACCAGGGGCCAACTTGGCCCTCCGTTCTTGCTCCTATCTAGTACCTTTCACGGATATAGTTTGAATTCGAAAAATAGATGGCTGAATCAACTCTGACAATCAGAACTCCTGGAATCTTTGTTGCTTCTGGGTATTGCAAAATATTCCTGTAAACAGTCGTCCTTGGTAGCTTACCAAGAATAGCTGTCCTAGGTCTTGTTACTTGTAAGAGTATTTTGGCAATGAAATTGAAACCTGCCAACGGAAAACTCTACTTCAGTAATCCACATGGAGAATGAAAATCATCTGAAGACTAACTAGCAAAGGCTCCTGGTAGTCTTACTGCAATTAAAAGGCCTATCTCAACAGAGACGAAACCACCCCAAAGAAGGCTCCCATGCAAGCAACAAATCGAACTTGTCAATTTTCCAAATCAGTATGACCGCTCCAATGTCAATTAGGCCAACCACAGCAGATATAATGATAGATGCGAGGATTGCTTTTGGGGTATATTTGAATAAAGGTGTGATGAGTTCCAGGGTTAACAACACCACGCAGGACATGACAATGTTAGAGACTGCCGTCTGGCAACCAGCCATGTAATTAACAGGCAGAACGAGAGAAAGATCCTGCATGAAGTGCAAATGGTCCGGTGAATATCATCGAAAAGAATTCTAGTTCACGATGCAGCAATTAGTACTTGTCCTTTCATACCCGTAGCGACGTAACAGGACGTCATCGAACCAACCACATTCATTGTTCCTAGTGCTATCATCTCCTTATTTCCATCTAACTGATAGTCCTTCATGGTAGCAAATGTCCGTCCAATCGCAATGGCTTCCTAGAAACGTCATTTAAGTTAGGAAAGGGAATCACATATAACAACTCCAATACTCAGCTGAAAGTATGGAGAAGTTTCTTACCGTCAAAGCTATCATCCCTGCAACTACGCCAATCTTAAAGCCCTTGGCAAGATGAGTGCCAGTGAAAAAGATTTCCTCAACAGAAGGAGGATTCACACCCTTTTCAAATTTACCCACCTTCAGACAAAATTGTAATTGGCAGGGTTAATATAACTGCTATGGTCAACGGAACAAGTTAATACGTAATGAAAATGAAATCGAGCAAAACCACAGAGAAGTGTTCTTACAATTGCAACATTATGCTTTTCAGCGTGGGTAATGCGCACAAAAAAAGTGGATAGGATAACAGAGGTCAGAGGGGCAATTGCAGGCAACCAAAATAGTTTCCTGTTCTTTTTGCCCTGATGCAATAGAACGTGAAATTGAGATAAATGGCTAGGAAGAGATCCAGTCAGGATTTCATAAACGAAGAACAAGACAGACTTCTTACTATGTATTTGGCAAGCAGAAGGAAGGCCAAGAATGTCACTCCGATCACTATCGTCTGCCAATTCCACTGAGAAAGCAGTAGTACGATAGAGTAAGTTTAAAACATATGCTGCAGTTATTCTATTTAGTAGATAAAACGAATAGTTGAATTTCTTGACATACCCCATGATCAACCGCACTCCAAACTGATCGCATTACAGACACTATATCGGTCTTCTTAGTGAAGTGATTTATGCCCAGCAGACCCTTGAGCTGTTGAAGACCAATGGTGATGGCAGCACCGGCCATAAAGCCAACAACCGCAGCATGAGATAGGAAATCGATCAAGAAACCCAGTCTAGAAATGCCAATAGTGTTATCCATTAGTAAGACAAAAAGAAAAAAAATCACATGACTTACCAGACTGGTCATAAACAGCCTCATTCAAAACAAAAGAAAAAGGAATGCAGCGCACACCAAATAATCCCGACGGGGGTGATATACCTGAAGAAACCAAGCATGACTTGGGTGATGCCAGCAAAGAATGTGGCCGTGAATGCCAGGCGTCTGTACTCATGGGGATATTTTTTCGGATCAATCTCGTCCCGAAGAAGAGTCCCAAGCAAGAGAGAAACAACAGCTACCGGCCCTATGGCGATATCTCTCGAGCTACCCATGAAGGCATATATAAGAGGGGGACAAAGCTGCTATCTGTAATCCAACGGAGGACATATCACATATCTAGAGAAAATGACTAAGCTGACAAGTACACTAGGTCAACGAAAAGAACAAAACTTACATAGCCCATATTGTGGATCCAAATTTGCAAGATCTGAATACGCAATATCCTAGTTTACAAAGATAAAGAATCCATAAGAAGTGGAACTAGAGTGCAAAGAGCAAATCTATCTAGCTATTAAAATTTACCGTCACTATTACCTGTGGAATACAAAGGCTTGCTATAGTAAGTCCAGCGATCAGATCGCCCTTAAACTTGGTCAGGTTGTAGTGTCTTCCCCATTCGAGAATGGGAAAAACACTCTGGATGCCAATAATGAACTTCCTTGACCGCGGTTGATCTTTAAACTGACGAAGCGGGTCATCTGCAAAGAAAGTTTCCTTCACTGTGGCTGTGAATTCCTGCAGAAGGTTCTGCTTTGGAGGGACACCCACTTTGTGGATATACGGTGCCTTGGAATGGTCTGGCAATGAAGCTGTATTCGTTATGTCAGTTTCCTGTGCCCCAAGGTCGCTGCCGACACGATGACTCATCGTGGCAAGGGATCAGTGACAAGCTGTATCACAAACAAACAAGCACACATATTAACAATGATGAATATCAGTGCTTGGCTTATTTCAGCCCTGCACTGGTTAAGAGCTTAAGAATCTAATTTTCCTATTTCAAATGGGTCATCAAATTCTCAGTTTCTGTTTTTAAGGTAGAATCTAATCACATTTGGGCATAGATGTTGATGGAATCAAGGAAAAAGCAGGCAATCAGCTTAAGATGAGTGCTAAGGAAATGAAGATACTCACGAGATAAACAACTGCAAGAGGAACAAGCGCATGTATCAGATAAGGTTTGTAAACTGTACTAAGTACTTTATATTAGTTGCAGGATAATCCAAAGTCAAATGTTTAAGATGACAGCAAGCCCCAGCCTTCCACAGTGAGAATGTATACCCATCTCTATTCGATCTAAATACATCAAGCAACTGTCTCATGATGGAAAAGGTTTCTTTAATCTTGTGAGACTCGGTTTGTTTTCTCCGCCCATACCGACACCACCTATTCTTTTATACTATCCAGATCTTGCCCTATGCAGATTGACAATGAACTGCCGGCTTAGCAAGCAAAGAAGGTTTTCAGACATTTTCAACGATTCAATTCCTTCAGATCTACCTTTCTGTCATTGCTCATTGCTCTTTAGTATCTTTAGTAGTGGCATCAATGAGTAGAGAAGGGAAAGACGTGCATCTACATTTGAACAGCAAAATCGAACTTCACTCAATCAAAGACAATAACCCCTTTGCAGTGACAAAAAGGAATACTACTGAGGCAACTATCAGGGTCATAACTCATGAAAAGAAAAGTTGCAATCAAAGCAACCCACAAAGGGAGTTGTGCTGTTATGTTGGCTTTATCTGCAACAAGAGTTCTAGAAGCATTGCATTTCCAAGCTCATTGAAAAGAAAGATTAGAATTTCCCTCTGTATTATTGGCCAGGATCATTATCAGTGATATTATAATATGCTTCACTCGATGCCATTTTAGCATCGAAACAGTACTTGGTACTACATTCCACAATAAGAAAGGACAAGTATAAGCATCGAATGTTTGCTGCTCGTGTTGGTCTATAAGGAAGCTTGATGTTCTTAAATAGATAATTTGAGGAACTGAATTCTCGTCATCTCGCTTTCCCCTTTACAAAGGAATCAACGAAAGGGAAACAGCAACATGACTTTGATGGACCACAAATTGAATCTATACAAAGAAGAACTTTTACAACCTTGACAACATCAGAAAACTAGAAGCACCAGCAAGTGCTGACCACTGTGAAAAAAGTAGTCTTGATCAACCAAAAGAAAACTTAAAATTTGAGACCCACGAAAAGAGGCACTAAAAAGAAAGTTCGACTTTTTAGCCGGTCTTTTCACTTTGATACTAAAATACCCTTTGAACCTCCATAGCGGTTCATCAGACGATCGAGACTGAATCATCACCCATTTGAAAAGGAGAGATTATCAGCATAATAATTTTGATCCAGAGTCAGAGCCGAGAGTGACCCACAGCCACATCCACAAGCAGTGTAATGACGAAGAGAAGAGGGAAGTCAGAACCTGACCCTTTCTTGCCCAACAGATGAGGCGAGACCTGCTTCCTCTCTGACCTCTGCACACAGTGAGCTCTTTATTTTATATCCAAAACTGACGCAGAACCTGATAAATGACTGAGAATCGATCCAGTTCATTGAATCTCACAACGTTGAATTGTTATAGAAGGAAGGGAACCCTGAATTAAGATCATCCCTAGTTAATACCATACAATAAAAAGGATGGCTACCCCATAATGACGCCAAAAGTCAGCTCTTTCTGTTTGCAGACATAGACCCATGAAAGTAAAAACAAGGAATGAGAGAGCGAAGGGCAGGATGTGTACCTCTGTAATGGTGATGATGCACGAATATCTTAACAATAAACATTAGAGAAGATTGTTCGGCTATGATCGGTATCGCCACGTTCGTCCAGTTTTGTCAACGCCATAAGGAATTCTGGTTTTGCTCTCTCGGCAAGAGAAAATGAATACGCGCTGATATGTGGGATGCGTTCAGAATGGAAGACTCAGTCAAGGGATGCGCGTGAACGATTGCTTGGACGATAACATCCATAGCTCGCATGCATTATTTGGAGCCAGCTATCGATCCCTCTGTTTATCCACTTCCAAGTTCCAACATTGGGCTTGACCAACGAGCAGTTTGCTTGCTGCTGCTTCACCCGTGCGAGATCATTCAGGCCCTCAAATCAAATTCTTCATCTTTTATTCCTCGGGCCATGCATGCCCTGGAATTGGGTCTAATGCTTTCTGAACTGAACTGCTGAAGTATGAACGGAAGACCCAAAAACTATGCCAATTAGAAAGATGTCGGTTTTGGCTTCATATATGGAAACTGACCCTGCATATCATGCGCGTAAAGCAGAGGTTGGTTTTGGCTTCATGTGTGGAAAGTGGAAACTGATAGTGCATGTAGCAGCCATCGACTCATTTGGGTGCGTTCAGAGTTTTTAGGAGGTCCAAGATTCTTGCTGTAGTGCTTTTTTCTTAAGCGGTCCAGCATTGTCCGGCTCTGTCGACCTCTCTAGACCGACCAAAGCAAGCCATCCACGTCTTATCTGATCAAGGAAGAACGGAATGAATGAGTGTGTTATTATGCACCAGCAGATTCCCAGATAACTTCACCTGATCAGGAGAGCCGTCGGAGTATTCTTTTCACTACTTTTTCCAATTCCAGATGCTCCGGCGCTTGAGATTTATGAACACATGAGGAAGTAAATCTTCGTCCGCGATATCAACTCGGCAAGTTATGTGGAGGAGATCTCAATTCATTTGGACTGTCCAGCTCATCTGATACGTTTCGCTTTCTTACAAGGACAACTTTATGGGTGATAGTTGCTTCTTCATTTTGAAATTACCGATATCATTTATGAGAATGGCGATGTCTTCGATGAGCACTTGCATAGTCCCAGATGAGAGATGGAAGAAGAGAATAGTCAAAACATGGGCCCATCATGGCATGGCATGAACGGAGATACTATTCTGCTCGTGTTAACCGGAACCTATATAAACCACTCAAAATGAGTGACAAATCAATTTTTTTTTTTACCCATATTTGGTGGATTGAGAATTATCCAAAAAAAAAAAGTCCTAAAATTTTTGCACTTGTGTCTATATAGTCTATCTAGCCAACATTGATCTGTAGCCGCTGGCGTGGACAATTTTCAATAATATTTTAATATTTTTAAATTATTTTTATTTTCTTTTTCCTTTTTTTTCCCTTTTACTTCTCTTTCTTCTTCTTTTTTCGCAAGACCTCGGCGACCGCTAAAGGCAAGGCCGGCGAGGCTCACCCTAGCCCACCACCTTGTCAGGTGCCTGAATGATAACCATTCTATTTTTGGAGTTCTTTTTGGCCAAAAATAGATTTTTTTTATTTTTATTCTCCTAAACGAGTTTTTGAGCAGAAAAACGCCTAACAATATAAGATTTCTACCGTTGCCGACATCCAGGCCTCAAATAGTGCTCGGTGGGCCGATAGAGGGGGCAACAGTCACAGGGATGCGAGAGAGAGGGAGACCCCAAGCAAGAGAGAGGGAGTGAGTGGTGAAAAAATTCTTATTTCTATTTCTATTCGTAGAAAAGTAGAAATTCTCTACTTTTCATTTTTCTTTTAAACCTATTTACAAACTAAAAATTCGTTTCAGAAGTAGAAAAATGAAATTGCTTTATTAAACATCCCAAACCTATTTTCGAGAACAGAGAAATGGAAAAATAGAGAATCAGAATGCTTATCATGCATGTCCTCAGTGATCGCATTGAAGTGTGTAAAAGCTTGTTCAGGGTTCAAACTCATCTTCAAAAAATACTGATGCTTTCGCTGACCTATCGATACTCCTCGCGGGAAGTAAATTACAATCAAAACGCAATAGGGCTGAAACAAATACTACCACAGCAAGGCAGATTGTCAAAACAGCCATGGGATGAGGAGGAAGATAACAAGACTGATGGTTGTGTCCAGCGGACGATTTTAGAGTCGAGCGGTGTTTCTGTGTGACACAAGTTGGTCGAACCGCTCGATACCAATGAAAGCACCGCAAGAACGCACATAATGGCCAACGATCGACCGAAGGAAGAAGAAGTGAGAAAGGAAAGAAGAGAAAATATAAAAAACAATTCAACAAATATTAAAATTTTATTGAAAATTGGCCACATTAGTGCCGGCAGGGCAAAATTGGCCAAATGGATTAAATTGGCTCAAATGTAAAAGATTTATGACTCAAATGAAAAAAAATTATTTATAATTGAATTGACATAATTGCAAGATAGGCCTGACTTCACCAAACTAAAAAACTATGAAGATGGCTTCTTTTTCCATTATTTTTATTTTTATTGTTTTGTAAGTTTCATCATCTCTTAGTTATTGAAGTATATGTTTCCTTGCTTGCATTTGGTATTGTTCTTTTTATGCAATATTCTAATCTTTGTATTGTCTTTGCAATTCATGGCCACATAGTTCATCTTTTCAACATCTTACATGCCATTTAGTTAAAATTTCAATTATTCCGTGTATTTGTTGCTGTGATTTTATTAATTCACCACCAAGTACCAAGTTTCTTTTCTCATTCCTTATGGATCATTACAAAGATTGAAAGTTCTATTCAATGTCAAAGCCAATTCCTTAGCATCTTATGTCGAAATAGCGATTTTATACAAACAACTTGTACAGATGAAGAGATTAAAGTGGATTAATTAAGTGGATACGAATTTTCATGCATTAAATCGAATATGGAAGTATTTAGTAAATGGATTGAGTTGAATTTGGTATGAGTCACTAAATTTATATTGCATATAAATTGGTTCGATTGAGTCGGATCATTTTTGACCCAACTCAAATCTGAATCCACCCATTGATAGCCATAAGCCTGGGCCCTCCATCGGAAAACTTTGAAACTGTGAAGGATGCAATGGCATGGCCAGCGAGAGGAGTCTTTATTCTCTATTTTTTCTGTTGACTACCCTGAAAAACTAATGTCCTAACAGTGGAGGTCTATCAAATCACGAATGGAAGGGACGGCGTGTCTACTCCACCATGATCTTGTGATAAAAACCCCAACTGGCTGGCGGGCCTTCGTCGTTTTCGGGGTGTAGCCATGCTATACTGTCCTGTGATCTTGCTCTAGGAAATTGATGGTTAGCTTGGAGGGGGGATTGCAGGCAATCCCATTCAATTACCACATAATTCAGTACTATTAAGCATAAAAATCTCAAAACCATGTGCATTTGCTCTAACGGACAGCATAATGGCCCAAGAAAGAAGAAACAAGCACTTGGTCCAAGCCTTCCTGTCAAAACAACCCACCCACATCACCATCAGTCTGACTTGGGGCCATCTCGCATGATCAAAGTCTTCATCTTTTTTTCTTCTTTTTTTTAGCCAATTTTCTCTAATCATAATGATGGACCACCAGGTTGAAACAGTTCCCAGAAGAAGGACGAGAGACAGTTTCTTCAATTCTTCAAGAAGGATGCCAAAAACTCAGCTCTCTTCACCTTTGAGATGCTCCAGGACTCCAACTGGTGATACATGTCCCGTCACAGTCACTTTTTTTCGTCTCCAGATCTACGCTGAAGGATGTTACCCCTGGAGTCAATGCCGAAGCGTATGGTTATTCATCACTCGAATTATTTCAGCTCAAACATATAGTAATGCATATAAAAGAATATATGATGTTGGGATGTAGGGATTGGATTTGATCATGATATTGTCTTATTTATTAATTGCCGAGAGGGTAGCAATTCACCGTGGCCCTTGACGTCACATCTCGCCTACCATGTTACTGGCCTTATGTAATGAATAACCTGTCGGTGCTATAATATAGCAGTAAATATGTCAATCTCAATGAGGAGATGGCATCTAATTTAGATATAGTAATTGTGCCAAGAGCACCAGTTTAGTTCATATTAAGTGTTGCTAGAGAAGCATGAAAAGTATTTCTTGGGAACAACGCTTTACACAATTAAGACCGTGAACAAGCACGACTCTCTGTGTGCGAGTGCGTGGTGAACAAGCTGAGGGATGAGCCGGAATGAGTACCTTCATCTTAGACAGATGCTTCTTTACTTTGCCAGCACAGCCTTGACAATGAAGAGACACCCTCATAACAACCACCTGCAAACACAAGTCCAAAAACTATAGATCATTTGAGGTACTCATTTTGATACGCGACCGAAATCCTTCCGTTCCTAATCATCTCTGTAAGTCAGAGTGTTTTCTCAAATTTTCACGCTCATAATTTGTTCAGTAGTTGACGGTTAGAATCCTTCATTCCCCAACGGAATGATGAATAACACTGCCAGGATTGCGTGCACTCTCCATATAAGTCAGAACAAAAAATGTAAAGAGAGGAAAAGAGCAGAACTTTGACCCGGAATACATTATCTGATGAATCCAGGGAAGACGGTGGCTGGATGGCTTTGAAGAAGCAGTCTCGTTATGTCCTCTTTTATCAGTATGCGCCAGAACCATTCTACTCTTGCTTGGGGCTGCACCGATAGTCTGAGCCTCAACGAGTCTCAAGTACCTGCCCTTCTTTAAAAGACCAGTAGAATCCGCCAGAGGTGGATCTGGAGCTCTCCTAGGAACAATGACCGACGGGGATCAGGTATGGTGCATCCTGAAGTTACTTCCACGGACTGGCACATGAGACCCCTCATTTTCTAGGTAGGGCTGAGAAGAGATGTTCGAGGTGTGTTGCGAGTTAGTATAAATGAGAAGTTGCAGATATTTCCAGGCCTTTGGTTTCTTACATTACTGATGAGCTTCACATCTTAAATGACTTAGCTAACAGGAATTGGCCAGCAAATTGTCAGAGTTCATCAGTACTGGAATGCCTACGTTTGAATGATACGACCATCCTGTCGCCATCATGTGTTAAATGTTAAGGAACAAACCTGTTTCCTTCGTACTAGGCTCTGCTTGACTTGGAGAGAACTCCTACTTGAATTGTGTTACGTGCAGCAGAAACTCTGCCAAGAGGGAGCCCGAGCGGAACCCGTCAGTATATTCAATTGAGCCCACTTTATGGATCAACTAGAAATATTTAACTACTGTACCTCAACCAATTCTCCAGTACAGGACTTTTTCTAACACAATCCATCCGG
>JAGVVM010020452.1:0-23400 GCA_019149425.1 Psidium friedrichsthalianum
TTGATGGATGGTTAGTGTGCTTTGGGGAAATGTGGAGAAACATGAGCAAGCCATGTCTAATTTGTAGGACCTCAGGATCAAATTAATTAATCATGGGACTTTGTTAATGATCCGGTCATATCCATTTCGTCCCTTGTTTAGCAAGAGAATTCGTAATTGGCATGTGTTACTCAACATACGATGCAAAAAAATGTAAATAAGGTATTTCTCAACAAAAAAGAATGGGAAAAATCCACCAAATCTTCCCTAGCATATTATCTAAGAGATACACCAAATATTATGCTGGCTAAATAACATGAAATTATCTGACCCAAAAAAAAACATGAAATTAAATCCTCCTAAGTAATTAGAACAGATACGCCAATTGATATGCTAACTAAAAAAAGAAAGTAACTATTCCCCATTTACTCCTCCTCAAGTTGGTGCATAGCCCAACTTCTAATAAGAAACTTAAACCGGCTTGACCCAACCCATTGTAAAAGATGCCTAACACTTGAAGTCTAGTGGGTATGTGCTCAGTTCTTATGGCCTTTCGGGCTGCATACATTCCCGTACAAAGTGGTAGTTAATCTCGATGTGCTTTGTTAGTTCATGAAACACTATGCCAAGTTGCTGTCGATCATCGACTCTCTGACCCAACCTCGTCACCGTGCCTCTTGTCCTTGAAGACAATAATTAGGGCGGTAGAAAATTAACCACTTAATTGTCCATATGATATTGTTATGCATATTTTACCTTTTTCAATTTTGACTTCACCATACGTGCTCAATAGTTCTCATACTTTTAGCGAGAGCTTAACGTGTCGATTCCTTTTTCATAAGTGAAAACAAGTCATTAATTTGACACAAATCTGGTAAGATTCTTACTCTATGCCCACCGATGCAGTAGTTACAATTATTTATAGCTTTTCCATGAATTAAGCAAACTCAATAGCCATTTCCACCTCAAATTTGTGTAAGCAAATTCATACAAATCCATGCATATCGTTAAAAATACCCCATGATCATGCGAAACCATAAATGGACAAAATCTTATTTTACGATAGACAATGATAATTAGGATAAATGGGAAGAAACTCAATGAATCTTTTACCTTTTAAATGTGAATTCAATATAATTTTCAAATATCCCACAAATCTCTCATGTTTTTCTTTTGAGACAATTTAAATCATATTAAATGAACGGGATCAATTCAAACACGAATCCTTGATTTTAATTTTATTTTGAAATTTTGATAGGAAAGTCATGAAGTAATTTTTTTTGCTTAAAATAAGCGAAAACGCATGATAAATCGCAGACTAATTAGATGCCTACCATATTTTGCCTGCGTGAAATGATTCTACAAAAATTTAATAAGAACATCAGTTAGCAAATAATTAAGTAAAAGCGACTGGTTATCGAACTATCATCGAGTATTAATAAAGAAGTAATTTTTGAGATGAATTTGATAAACTTGTTTTAAATGATTATCGATACACACAGAAAAAGGTGACGATTCTAAGTCAATGCATCTCCCTCTCAGGCAAAGACCATGTTAGCATACTAAGTCCATACAGCTAATGACACGACAAAGGATTTTTTATTTTTTTTAAAGAAAATCTCCATTCGTTAAGTAGAATAATATTCAAGAGATATACAGAAGGATTTTAAGTCTAGAAAATCCTGAATAACTGCAGAACAAAATAAATACCAGAAAGTTTTGTTGCTAAAAACACACTCTCGTCGCTTAAGAATGGATTTGTCATTGTAAATTTTCCTCGATTGATTACCGGATTCAGTGGTAAGCACACTCTGAGATCTCTCACATCATTTAAAATGGCTTATAGTGCGAGTCTAGATTCGACGTCCTCATCACCATCGTCGAGTAGTAACACCAACAATAATATATTGAAATGGGGTGCCTCAGCATTTGGTGTTGTGAACACATATACTCCAAAGGGAAGAGGATGGACGATTGATGAGGTTCCACAGCATGCGGCTTAACAATACTTTGTTCCATATGTTCAAATTGGGCAATCCTAATCCTCCCCTTTTAGGTGAGCAAACTACTTGCCATGCAACATTGTGTGAGTCACATTATTTAATGTTAATGTTTTAACAAAATCTCATGTGGATAGATTAATAATTGCATCCATGCATTATTCACGTTGAATATGGTTTACACATCATAAAAATAAACACCAAAAAGAAATTAGCATTGTATAACTTAGTCACCATTTTTTAAATAAAAGTCATTAAGACATGTTTAGTGTCCTACGGTTTAATTCTTTAATATTTAATAACTTTTCTGTATGTATTAATTGAAGTAATGCACATGACTTAAATTAACAATAGATCATGTTTATGGAGAGTCTTAATAAAAAGCCATATCGTGGTGATTAGTTTTCCTTGCGTAATCACATTTAGGAGTCATAATGAGGACATTCATAGATCATATCATTGTCTGTTTTTATAGTCAAAATTTGCAGAATCCCTGTCGCATTGGATGGTGGTGAAGCTTTGCCTTTGCTTAGTGCACCCAGTTTCTTCATTGTTTTCGAGTAATTTAGTTACTGCTTTCAATTTTTGAGTATTACCATTCCTGTTTGTGTACCTACATAATCACTCATCACATGTTCGTGGTTAAGAATTAAAATTGATAAAGACTGCTTGCAAAACATTTTCAAAATAAAAAGAAAATGTATTGAAATGACTGTAGATTTATCTTGCATAACCAAGTCCCTTTATCAACGAATCTATGGTATATATGTAATAGTAAAATGTACACCCCCATTTTTACTTGAGTATCTAATCGACTTGTAACCAATATGTGGCGGCTCCTAAATAAATTGAATTGCAGGTTAAAAACGGTTGGTTGAAACCCGAAATTGCAATTGGTATGGGCTTGAAAGGGTCTATGCTAGGCAACGACGCTATCTCTTTGATGAGTAATTGTTTGTACCCAACTAGCAAATGAATTAGATTTCCCTTGCTGGTTCACCTTGAGGAAGGTTGCGACATCCGGTTCATCCCCTCCTCGAACTTAGTCACTGACGACATGTCGTAGGTACGAGACGCGGCATCCGATGCACAAGCACCCAAGATAAGTATCAAGCATAAGGAGAGATTTTTCGCAACCATTTGAATTTCAATGAATAGGTATGTTTTTTGCTGCAGAGAACGAGGGAATGCATTAGGTGTGTGTATAGAGGTGATTGTGAAATTGATTGATTGGAGCAACTTGACCGCAAAGAAAGTTGGTGATGACCGTGGTCAATGTTTATTGTTGCTCTATGAGCGGGCGTTGCAGATGTTGTCCAAAAGCCAAACAAAAATGTAAGGTACGTGAATGGTTCCTTGATCTTTCTCTAGCTTCAATTAGGGTTTGTTCACACCTAGGAAAAGATGTTTTTAAGTGACCATAGCTCGAGCATTTACTAGGTAAGTTCTTCTAAAGCTAAACAGAACTAGATTGGTCTTAAAATTGTCTCTAATTATATTCTACTTTTCTTCGTGCACTTTTCTACATTTTCAATGCCTTTATTGATTGATAAAAGCAAGCAAAATTAATGTGTGTGCGGGAAGAGAGAGAGAGAGAGAGTTTTTTTGGTGTGGAACCGAATTTTATTTTTAACAATCTAATTTTGTTAAAGTTTTATTTTAAAATTTTGATAGAAAAGTCAGGATGTAATTTTTTTGCTTAAAATAAGCCAAAACACATGATGAGACTAATTAGATGCCCACCATGTTTCGCTTGCGTGAAATGATTCCACAAAAACTTAATGAGAGTACCAGTTAGCAAATAATTAAATAAAAGCGGCCGGTTGTCGAACAATCATTGACTATTGATAAAGAAGTAATTTCTTGCGATGAAGTTTGTAAACTTGTTTTAAATGATTATGAGTACACACAGAAAAGGGTGACGAGTCTATTCTAAGTCATTGACTATTGATAACCACAAAGGATTTTTATTTTTTTGAAAGAAAATCTTCATTCGTTAAGTGGAATAATATTTGAGAGGTACATAGAAGGATTTCAAGTCTAGCAAATCTCGAATAACAACAGAACAAAGCAAATACAAGAAAGCTTTGCTACTAAAAAAAAAAAATACACTATTGTTGTTTAAGAACAGATTTTTCATTGTAAACGTTCCGCGGCTAATCACCAGATTTAATAATAAACACACGCTGAGATCTCTCATGCCATTTACAATGACTTGCAATGCGAGTCTAGATTCAACATTTTTATCACCATTGCCAAGCAATAATATCAATAGTAATACGTTAAAATAACGTATTTTTTCTGAATTTACAACATATGCAGAATATATCTGAATTTTTATAAGCGGTGAACACAAAACATAAACCATCCCAACAATTTTATAAATGACGACGACTTTGTAGAAATTTCAGGAGCTACAGCAATGTTCAATGGGGACTGCGGCGAGCAGCTGGACCACGCGGTGGTCGTGGTCGGGTACGGGACGAGCGAGGAAGGTACCGAGTACTTCCGCAACTCGTGGGGGGAGACTTGGGGCGAGGAGGGTTACATGAGGATTCAAAGAGGTGTGGATAGCTCGAAAGGAATGTGCGGACTCGCGTCGCAAGCTTCTTATCCAGTGGCCTGAGATGATCAAAACATATAGACACGGAGTACGAGCATCATGAGATGACGAGTTGCTCCTTCTTTCCTACTTATGGTGTGGTATTTGTAAGGAGGCTACTGTGTAGCCACTAAGTTAAGAGGAGAATTACGTATTAATTCCTCAATTTGAATCAATTTTCTTGTTTTACCTACAATTCCCTTTGTCTAGATGCATACCACCATTCGACCAAAAAAAAATGAAAAAAAAAAAGATGCATACCACAAATATTCACTCTCATATCCATCTATCTATCATCATGATAAAAGCGGTTAAAACCCGCATGTTTGGCATGAAGTGGCTCGATTTCGTACTAGTTGTACCTAGTAATTTGATTTTGATGATCATTTTAGTGTAACTCTTAGATTGAGGATTACACTAGACTTTTGGAATGAGATAATCTCATAGTCTAAGGATACCCATCATATGTTCACAAATTAAATGACTAGAATCCTTGCACAAGCTGAATTAATGTGATTAACTTAATTGCAAAATGTGAAAATAATTACAATAACAATAACATATGTTTAAGTTATGTACACTTTCAATTAGGAGACTAAATGTTCTTCCCATGAAAAGTATGGAGTATCGACATTACATGATGAAACATATGAAAACAAAAGCTAAAAAAGTAGAGCTATTAAATGAATGGTAGGGTCAAAAGTCTAGACTCATATTTAATAGTGTTGGGTCAAAATGGGTTGCATTTATACAAAAACAAGTTGAGTGGAAATGGGTAACTTAGAAACTTAATGGGTCCTAAATGGGTTTTAAGTATGCTATACATTGGTTAGGTAAGATAGCTATCTTAATGAGTCATAATTTCTGATTTTTTAAACAAATTATTTTTTAATGATATGATATTTATTTTATTTCTTTTTCTTTTTCCTTTTTATTTTTCCTTTTTCCTCCTTCCACCTCGCCAGGCCTGGCAAGCCTGAGCTTGGAGACCAGCCCCAAGCCCATCAACCTTGGAAGATCTCGTGCTCGCCTGGATTCGTTAAGCCTTGAGCTCGCCAGGTCACTAAAATTTGGCGACTCATTTGGTCAGCTCGAGCTTGCCAGGGTTGCCAAGATTTGGCAAGCCTTCAGCTCACGCTCATCTGGATTGGGTGAGCTCTAGGTTCGCTGGGATATGGCGAGCCCCAAGCTTATCAAACTTGAGCGAGCCTTGACGCTTACTAGGATTGGTCTCATATGCAGCTGGTCACCAAGCTATCAGGCATCGCCGAGGTCTGGCGATTGACGAATGGAGGCAAAAGGAAAAATAAAAAGAAAAAGGAAAAAGAAATAAAATAACTAAAAATTTTAAAAAATAATTTTCTAGATTATAAAAATTGTCCACAATATTTAGGAATATTTTTTTCCAAGTATTTAGGATTAATATAAAAGTGTTTTAGCAATATGGATTAGGTAGGGTATGGGTGACTAGATTTGTATAACATGAAAATGTGTTAACGAATAAAATAGGTCGCTATGAGTGGGACTGTTTGACCCGACCATTCATTTAATAGCTCTACTTTTTTAGCTTTTGTTTTCATATTTTACATTTGTCTTTCTAAGTCTAGCCCTTTCTAAGTCATGCTTTATTATTATGTTTATTGTTGTTGTCATGATAATTATTGTTATTGTTATTGTTATTGTTATTATGTTTATTATTGTTGTTATTGTTATTGTTATTGTTATTATTTTGATCTCGTACCCACCCTATCGAGCAAGCGAGATCCTGAAAGGCAATCCTAATTCTTATTATGTTTGAGAAATCGAATTGCCATGCGTAGGTTTTGAGAGAGCCCATGCAAAATGTAAATTTCACTTCACAAAAGTGTGATGACAAGTTCGATGCAATTTGCAATTATCAATGCATATATCATGTGACATACAGATGCGATATCTGTTGAAGTGTTTGGACATGCGTAGCTTGTGATTCATATTTTCGCAGAGAATATGGAATTGGAACAAATTTTACACCTGAAAATTGACCCAATTTTTTTTTTTTGGTATGACTTGATTATGAAGTAGCCTACAAATATACATCGCTAGTGCAGCTATCTCAACACAACCACTTCAAAATATCACACCGATGCTCCATTTGTTTCACAGAAAATGAAGCATTTCTAAAATGTTTTCCAGGGAGTCGTTTTCTAAGAAAATAGCAATATTTTTCGATTTTTTTCTAAAACCTAAAAATGAATTGGAAAATGTTTTCATCGTGACCTGGGCGTGCGGGGTGCTGTGCCATTTTTTTTCAACATTGTTTTGGATCCTGAAAATTTCTACAAAGTCGTCGTCATTTATAAAATTGTTGGGATGGTTTATGTTTTGTGTTCACCGCTTATAAAAATTCAGATATATTCTGCATATGTTGTAAATTCAGAAAAAATACGTTATTTTAACATATTACTATTGATATTATTGCTTGGCAATGGTGACAAAAATGTTGAATCTAGACTCGCATTGCAAGTCATTGTAAATGGCATGAGAGATCTCGGCGTGTGTTTATTATTAAATCTGGTGATCAGCCGCGGAACGTTTACAATGAAAAATCTGTTCTTAAACAACAATAGTGTATTTTTTTTTTAGTAGCAAAGCTTTCTTGTATTTGCTTTGTTCTGTTGTTATTCGAGATTTGCTAGACTTGAAATCCTTCTATGTACCTCTCGAATATTATTCCACTTAACGAATGAAGATTTTCTTTCAAAAAAAAAAAAAAATCCTTGTGTGTAGTTTATCAATAGTCCTGAATGACTTAGAATAGACTCGTCACCCTTTTCTGTGTGTACTCATAATCATTTAAAACAAGTTTACAAACTTCATCGCAAGAAATTTCTTCTTTATCAATAGTCAATGATTGTTCGACAACCGGCCGCTTTTATTTAATTATTTGCTAACTGGTACTCTCATTAAGTTTTTGTGGAATCATTTCACGCAAGCGAAACATGGTGGGCATCTAATTAGTCTCATCATGTGTTTTGGCTTATTTTAAGCAAAAAAATTACTTCCTGACTTTTCTATCAAAATTTTAAAATAAAACTTTAACAAAATTAGATTGTTAAAAATAAAATTCGGTTCCACACCAAAAAAACTCTCTCTCTCTCTCTCTCTTCCTCGCACACACATTAATTTTGCTTGCTTTTATCAATCAATAAAGGCATTGAAAATGTAGAAAAGTGCACGAAGAAAAGTCGAGTATAATTAGAGACATTTTAAGACCAATCTAGTTCTGTTTAGCTTTAGAAGAACTTACCTAGTAAATGCTCGAGCTATGGTCACTTAAAAACATCTTCTCCTAGGTTTAAACAAACCCTAATTGAAGCTGGAGAAAGATCAAGTAACCATTCACGTACCTTACATTTTTGTTTAACTTTTGGACAACATCTGCAACGCGCGCTTATAGAGCAAACAATAAACATTGACCACGGTCATCACCAACTTTCTTTGCGGTCAAGTTGCTCCAATCAATCAATTTCACAATCACCTCTATACACACACCTAATGCATTCCCTCGTTCTCTGCAGCAAAAAACATACCTATTCATTGAAATTCAAATGGTTGCGAAAAATCTCTCCTTATGCTTGATACTTATCTTGGGTGCTTGTGCATCGGATGCCGCGTCTCGTACCTACGACATGTCGTCAGTGACTAAGTTCGAGGAGGGGATGAACCGGATGTCGCAACCTTCCTCAAGGTGAACCAGCAAGGGAAATCTAATTCATTTGCTAGTTGGGTACAAACAATTACTCATCAAAGAGATAGCCTCGTTGCCTAGCATAGACCCTTTCAAGCCCATACCAATTGCAATTTCGGGTTTCAACCAAACCGTTTTTAACCTGCAATTCAATTTATTTAGGAGCCGCCACATATTGGTTACAAGTCGATTAGATACTCAAGTAAAAATGGGGGTGTACATTTTACTATTACATATATACCATAGATTCGTTGATAAAGGGACTTGGTTATGCAAGATAAATCTACAGTCATTTCAATACATTTTCTTTTTATTTTGAAAATGTTTTGCAAGCAGTCTTTATCAATTTTAATTCTTAACCACGAACATGTGATGAGTGATTATGTAGGTACACAAACAGGAATGGTAATACTCAAAAATTGAAAGCAGTAACTAAATTACTCGAAAACAATGAAGAAACTGGGTGCACTAAGCAAAGGCAAAGCTTCACCACCATCCAATGCGACAGGGATTCTGCAAATTTTGACTATAAAAACAGACAATGATATGATCTATGAATGTCCTCATTATGACTCCTAATGTGATTACGCAAGGAAAACTAATCACCACGATATGGCTTTTTATTAAGACTCTCCATAAACATGATCTATTGTTAATTTAAGTCATGTGCATTACTTCAATTAATACATACAGAAAAGTTATTAAATATTAAAGAATTAAACCGTAGGACACTAAACATGTCTTAATGACTTTTATTTAAAAATGGTGACTAAGTTATACAATGCTAATTTCTTTTTGGTGTTTATTTTTATGATGTGTAAACCATATTCAACGTGAATAATGCATGGATGCAATTATTAATCTATCCACATGAGATTTTGTTAAAACATTAACATTAAATAATGTGACTCACACAATGTTGCATGGCAAGTAGTTTGCTCACCTAAAAGGGGAGGATTAGGATTGCCCAATTTGAACATATGGAACAAAGTATTGTTAAGCCGCATGTTGTGGAACCTCATCAATCGTCCATCCTCTTCCCTTTGGAGTATATGTGTTCACAACACCAAATGCTGAGGCACCCCATTTCAATATATTGTTGTTGGTGTTACTACTCGACGATGGTGATGAGGACGTCGAATCTAGACTCGCACTATAAGCCATTTTAAATGATGTGAGAGATCTCAGAGTGTGCTTACCACTGAATCCGGTAATCAATCGAGGAAAATTTACAATGACAAATCCATTCTTAAGCGACGAGAGTGTGTTTTTAGCAATAAAACTTTCTGGTATTTATTTTGTTCTGCAGTTATTCAGGATTTTCTAGACTTAAAATCCTTCTGTATATCTCTTGAATATTATTCTACTTAACGAATGGAGATTTTCTTTAAAAAAATAAAAAATCCTTTGTCGTGTCATTAGCTGTATGGACTTAGTATGCTAACATGGTCTTTGCCTGAGAGGGAGATGCATTGACTTAGAATCGTCACCTTTTTCTGTGTGTATCGATAATCATTTAAAACAAGTTTATCAAATTCATCTCAAAAAATTACTTCTTTATTAATACTCGATGATAGTTCGATAACCAGTCGCTTTTACTTAATTATTTGCTAACTGATGTTCTTATTAAATTTTTGTAGAATCATTTCACGCAGGCAAAATATGGTAGGCATCTAATTAGTCTGCGATTTATCATGCGTTTTCGCTTATTTTAAGCAAAAAAAATTACTTCATGACTTTCCTATCAAAATTTCAAAATAAAATTAAAATCAAGGATTCGTGTTTGAATTGATCCCGTTCATTTAATATGATTTAAATTGTCTCAAAGGAAAAACATGAGAGATTTGTGGGATATTTGAAAATTATATTGAATTCACATTTAAAAGGTAAAAGATTCATTGAGTTTCTTCCCATTTATCCTAATTATCATTGTCTATCGTAAAATAAGATTTTGTCCATTTATGGTTTCGCATGATCATGGGGTATTTTTAACGATATGCATGGATTTGTATGAATTTGCTTACACAAATTTGAGGTGGAAATGGCTATTGAGTTTGCTTAATTCATGGAAAAGCTATAAATAATTGTAACTACTGCATCGGTGGGCATAGAGTAAGAATCTTACCAGATTTGTGTCAAATTAATGACTTGTTTTCACTTATGAAAAAAGGAATCGACACGTTAAGCTCTCGCTAAAAGTATGAGAACTATTGAGCACGTATGGTGAAGTCAAAATTGAAAAAGGTAAAATATGCATAACAATATCATATGGACAATTAAGTGGTTAATTTTCTACCGCCCTAATTATTGTCTTCAAGGACAAGAGGCACGGTGACGAGGTTGGGTCAGAGAGTCGATGATCGACAGCAAACTTGGCATAGTGTTTCATGAACTAACAAAGCACATCGAGATTAACTACCACTTTGTACGGGAATGTATGCAGCCCGAAAGGCCATAAGAACTGAGCACATACCCACTAGACTTCAAGTGTTAGGCATCTTTTACAATGGGTTGGGTCAAGCCGGTTTACGTTTCTTATTAGCAAGTTGGGCTATGCACCAACTTGAGGAGGAGTAAATGGGGAATAGTTACTTTCTTTTTTTAGTTAGCATATCAATTGGCGTATCTGTTCTAATTACTTAGGAGGATTTAATTTCATGTTTTTTTTTGGGTCGGATAATTTCATGTTATTTAGCCAGCATAATATTTGGTGTATCTCTTAGATAATATGCTAGGGAAGATTTGGTGGATTTTTCCCATTCCTTTTTTGTTGAGAAATTCCTTATTTACATTTTTTTGCAACGACCGTTGAGTAACACATGCCAATTACGAATTCTCTTGCTAAACAAGGGACGAAATGGATATGACCGGATCACTAACAAAGTCCCATGATTAATTAATTTGATCCTGAGGTCCTACAAATTAGACATGGCTTGCTCATGTTTCTCCACATTTCCCCAAAGCACACTAACCATCCATCAATCGATCCTTGATAAACGCTTCAGCATTCGATGATGGCTTTACCGCTCGAGAGGCAGATTAAGGTCTACATTTTGGTGGTGTCGGTATGCTTAGGGGCTCAGACTTTGACCGCGACGCCCCCGAATTCCACATTGGCGGAGGCAGAGTTCGAGCAGTGGATGGCCCACCATGGACGGAACTACACGGATAATCTCGAGAAGGCAAAGCGGTACGGGATCTTTCTGGAGACCTTGCGCTTCATCGAAGACTTCAACCATGAAGCGGGTAACCGGAGCTACAAAGTGGGTCTGAACCAATTTTCAGATTTGACCACAGATGAGGTTGTCGCGAGGTACACCGGGTTCCGGCCTAGGTCGAACAGCTCGAATTCATCAGCGACGACTACTTTCAAGTATCGAAGTGTGACCCAAGTCCCGAATAGCGTAAACTGGTTGATCAGGGAGTTGTTGGCAGCATAAAATTCCAGGGTACCTGCGGTAAGAGAGTGACAAAATCATACTAAATTATTGTAAATAGACAATTTATTTTCTTGTCTTGTGGTTATTATTATTATTATTTTCATTTCAAAGTAGGCGAAACAATATAATCTTCCCATGTCCTTAACCCAATATTTTACCCAATATTTTTTGTCTTGTCATTTTTTGCATAAAATATTTTATATGAACGCACTGAATATGTCTTTATAGGCCTTGAAAACATTCAACAGACATATATTACCTAAACCCAAAAACGCAATTTAATCATTAAAGAAGCAATACTTAGATGTATATGGAGACAGGCATGATCACAAGCTTGATACTTTCTAAGACCCTTCACTCTAAATAGTGATTTTTGTAGCACATGGTGATTAAAGACAGGTTCTAAAATAGTATTTCACCACGTCAACAGATTTACAATTCTATCTAAAAGTGTGTTAGTTTTACGGAAAATAAATTATTTGAAAAATGTTTTAGAGAAAAAGAGTTAGCCATGAATTTGTAGTTGATAATGAAAACGTCTTTCATTGATTAAAGTGGCTCGGAACTGTGAAATTCAATGGATCTATTAGTAGAAGAATTTGTACCAATTTCATTATCTTGTCATGTAAGCTAGCGAGTCCTGGTTCCTCTCCATAAAACCAAACTATGGACCAATTCAAAACAGGTCATCTAACATTAAAGTTCAACCACATCATCTCGTGCTGCAATTAAATCACAATTTCAATCCTCGTGATTCCGAATTATACAGTCTATAACTTCAATCAGGTACTTATTCCATCTATATACATGCACCGGCCATAACCACCGCTACACTCCTTGTTTTAATTCTTGTGTAGGATCTTGCTGGTCATTCTCAGCAGCTGCGGCTGTGGAATCGATCACCGCGATAAAAACCGGTATACTACCCAATTTGTCGGAGCAACAGTTGATTGACTGCGCCACAAACGGAGGAAACCATGGATGCGAAGGCGGTTATATGGATGATGCCTTCGAATACATTGTCCAAAACCAAGGCATTAGCTCTGAAGATACTTACCCTTATGTAGGCATCGACAGCACTTGCCACACACAAGCCGCCTCCATCGCCGCCACACGGATATCGGGGTATGAAGACGTGCCTGTGAGCGAAGATGAGATATTGAAGGCCGTAGCAATGCAACCGGTCTCCATTTCCGTCGACATGAACAGTGACGGCTTCCAGAATTACGTCGGGGGCATCTTCGAGGGCCCTTGCGGGGCAAACTTGAACCACGCGGTCGTGATAGTCGGATACGGGACGACTGCGGACGGTGTCGACTATTGGCTGATCAAGAACTCGTGGGGTGTGATGTGGGGCGAGGAAGGGTACATGAGAATTCTGAGGAACTCGGGCATCCAAGGCGGTCTCTGTGGACTCGCCATGGATGCTTCTTATCCAGTTGCATGAGTAACGCGGCTCAATGGTGTTTTTCAGTTTGGTTTTGCAGATTTAAGCAGTATTGTTTCACCGGCGTGGCTGTCGTGTTGTGATTTCCAGTAGTGGAGAAGACACTTGGGTTTTGTAATAAATTCCAGCTGAAACACCAATTTCTTGCTCTTTATACATTCAACAAGTGTTGGACAATTTTAGTGGGCTTGTGAGAAAAGAAAATTTTGAAAAGCTTCTTCATTTGTTTTTCATTTGATGTAATTTGATGGTTAGCGAGAGAGTGACAACAAAAACCATAGACCAAGGTTGAATATGGCCGTTTGGTAACGATTTATTTACATTGACCGGATACATTCTAAAGATGCCTTTGTTTTGCTCAAAGTTTCGTGAGAAGAGAAATTATTTGTCAAGAATTAGGAAGTTATCCTTTTTTTTTTGGTCGAAAGAAAGTTATCCAAGTTGGAAAGTTGGAACCAAGCCATCCACGCATTATTATGTCACCAACTACCTTTGGTTTCCTTTTTCGTCTAAGGAAACTTAACATTTCTTGCGATGCTTAATTCCCTAAAAAATCCCAAACTCTCAAACTGCCTCAAACTCTAAAAAAAAAAAAATTCTTATTTGTTACTCTAGTCCCAAATCTGTCCTGTTAACTCTCTGTTAAAATGAGGGAAGTTAGGGCTTGCTTCTCCTTCTTCAATTCGGCACAAAAAGGGGAACACTCAGTCACTCCCTCTATATCAGGTTTGCTCTCTATGTCATGAAGCCAGAGCCAACAAGCTTCGCCGTGGTCGGTCTCTTCCTATACAGGCTGATGCTCAGTCGCTTGGAGGAGAGGATGGCGGAAACTGCGAACAACCCTTGTGACGACCAGGCAATTGTTCATTCCCCACCCCACAAAAAAAAAAATTATCTTGAAAAATCTAATAAATTTTTAAGCTCGTCGCTCTCCGCAAAAAGAAATCCAACTCGACGGGCTAGAGCCTGAAGAATCTAGAGAGAGATTAGGGACCGAATGGCTGCCGGCCCTCGCTATTTAGTTTCTATCGGCTGGTGTCTGTCAGCCAAGGAAGTGGACCCTATGAGATGAGTTCTTTTTATTAGGACACCCAGCCACAACAGTCAGGAATATTGGAACTACATGACTGCCCGCGGTTGAGAGAGACTGGTGTTTTGGGGCATTGAAAAATTAGAGAACCTGACGGTTGAGGTCTGTCCGTCAATTAGTAGGTTGAGTGGTCTGTCTTGAATCCAGATTGCTGAAGTTGATGAAATCGGAAGTCACATTGTGCCGATAATCTACAGCTTTCGAAGGTGTTCACGGGTTAAGATGTTTGAGTCTCTTTGAAGTGATTTCATGCCGCTCCTTGAGATATTGGACAAATGGATTGGAGAACCTGAAGGTCGAGGCTTGCCCTGGCAAGAGTTGAGCCTCGTCCAGCCACTGGTGATAGCAAAGATGGTGGTTGTGTAGCCAATGGCGAGTTGGCGGCGCCAATTTTGAGTATGATTTTTTTTTTCTGTCAAAATTCTATATTCAACATATTGGTGACACGTAGAGTGGATAATACTAAAAGTATTATGTAGGATTTTACATATCGATGTTTCTATATTTGAAATTATTTTGAACTTTCATGCTGAAAACAAAATCAAAATCTACGAGCAGCGGAATTTACGGAAACTCATAAATTGAAAATAGAAATCAATCCAGATAAAGATGCATCTACTCGAATTCTCAAATAGAGATTTCTTTTTTTCTAATGAGTGGAGCTTATAAGGCACCTTCTCTCCTAATGTCCGCGCCATTCTTTTTAGGGAGGAAGAATTTTGGTTTGGGGTGTATCTAATGATGGTGATTAGTAATGATCTTGAATTAGCAAGTCATACCTCTAAAAGGAAAAGGTTGCCCAAAGTATCTCAAGATTTATTTAACAACTTTAAGTGGTGTTTGTCCATTAGTTCAGATGGTAATGGGAGAGGAATCCTTGCACGAGAGAGAGAGAGAGAGAGAGAGGAGAGAGAGAGAGTTGAGAGAGAGAGAGAGAGAGAGAGAGAGAGAGAGAGAGAGAGAGAGAGAGCAGAATTCGAGAAGCTAAGACCCCACGAGCCGCATTATCTTGCCACTATCAATCATGACATGAATACCAATGCGTGAAAACTTTGCTTTATGATTGATGGAACCCCAGCAACGAACGATGAGAATTGCCACCACATTGGTCCATTTTGGAGGAACCCCACATGCCCTTTATGTAGGGCTGCTCGAAGATTACAAGTTATAACGAATTTGGACCCACCAACTCTCGTTTTTCAATTTTTTTTTCCCTTTACATCTATGCGTCACCAAAGGGTCATCAAGCACTAGCCATAACGCCTATATGGAAACACATTTGGCCTTCATCCGAGTTGCGCAATGGTTTGAGTAAAGCCCCTTGTTTGGGGGATCCACTCATCGTTGGATATCATAAGCGAGCATGGGAGTACAGAAAATGCAACTATGTAAAAATTATCCACTCAAACAAGTGTTCCTAGTTACCCATAAGTGGAAATTGAAGAATAAAATATTTCTTGTGAAAATGAGGGTTTGGCTTATCAATAGTTCTGTGGATCATTTTATGTGGTATAAAATAGGGGTGATTGGTTCCTAGTGCAATCCGGTTCCACCAAGGAACTAGGAATTGGACCAAAAGGACTGGTTCCTAGCTTTTAGGAATGAGAACCGGAACAGTTGGTGTTGAGACCGGTCTAATCAGGTCCAATTTTCAGGTGGTCCAATGGAACTGGTGGAATCGCTGCTTCTTCCTTTCTGCAGACTTCATATTATTTGCCAAGTATAATTGTTCATAACTTTGTGAACCCTCTAACTCGTGGGTTTTATATGGTGGAAGGTTTTCATGCTTTGGAGTACTTGCATATGCTTGGGATCATTCATAGAGACCATAAACCATAGAATGTTTTAGCTAGGGAAGATGGGCACATAATGATGAGTATTAGGTTTAGGTTTAGATTTACATTTAACAAATCAAGAAAATATTATATAATAAATTCGGTCCAGCCTGCTCCCCCTAGAATCAGGAACTGGATCGACAATAACCGGTTCCAAATTGAAATTAGGAACTGGATCGGCTGCCAAGAACCAAACCAACCCGGTTTGTTCGGTTCAGTCTAATTAGTCCATTATGCTCAGACCTAATATGAAAGTTAGAATCAAGCCCTAGTTAAGTCTATCACCTTCATTTCAAATATGTTAAAGTACTACCCACATTTTCTTGGGAAGAATCACCAAAAAAATTTCTAAACCTATTGTATGGCAGTCAACTTAGTCCTAAACATTTTAATTGTGCCAATTTAATCTTTGACAATTTATTGATGTAGTCCTTCCAACCAATTTTTATCGAAAATCGCTAATGTAAATGCAGATCATCCTATATGCCATAGCCACTGCAGACGTGGACAATTTTGTAGTTTTCTTAATTTTTATGAATTTGTTATCTTATTTAATTTTCTTTTCTTTTTCTTCTTTTCTTATCTCCTTTTCTTTTACCTTCTTTTCTTTTTTCCAACTCTAGGTTGGCGAGGTGGCTGGCGAAATGACACAATTGAGAGATTAAGGATTAATTTGGCCGTCGTATAATAACCTCAAAATTTTTTTGGTAATTTTCCCAATTTTCACGTTAAATTACGTTAAAAAGCGTATCTCGTGTTACAAGTTAAACAAAGGATGCGATGTAAGGGCGAATTTCCAACCACATGCACGACCCCAAACATACACGAGATTGCAATGGGACTTATATCACACGTCGTGTGGAGCAGAAAATCACGAAGAACAATTCATGAAGTTTATTGAACGCTATTTTCTGTGAGAAATCTAAGTATAGACAGTTTACCAACCAAGAGAGCAAATAAAAACGTTCCATAAATATTCCTGGGGGACCATTTAGAGACTTAGAGCTAGTGGCCAAAGCAAAATAAGCCACTGGGGACTTAGCCCTCGCTCTTGGGACACCGTCTCGCTGTGGTGCAATCATTCCATATGAAACCAAGTCAAGCAACCTTGTCCCTCAGCTGGAGCAGAAAGGAGGACAGGAGAGATGATCAGAGACGTGGAAGTTTAATAGTGAGCCAGCCCGTTTAAGGATGTGCTTATGTGAAGTATGTGGTTGAGAAAGCAAGGAAAAATCAAAACCATGGAAGGAGTGGAGATAGTCGCACACAATGACAGATCACAGCCATATTATTAAAAGCTTGTGGTAAACCAAGTGAGGGTGTTGGTGACGGCGCAAAGGTGGAGTGATGGCAGAAGATCGGTCCATCGTAGACTCCGGAGTAACAGAAGAAAAAGATAGGGAAAAGAATTTTGAGGTAAAAGATTCAATGAGTTTCTTCCCATTTATCTTGATTATCGTTGTCTATCGTAAAATGGGATTTTGTCCATTTATAGTTTTGCATGATCATGGGGTATCTCTAACGATATGCATGGATCTTTATGAATTTGCTTAAACAAATTTGAGGTGGAAGTGCCTATCGAGTTTGGTTAATTCATGGAAATGCTATAAATAATTGTAACTGCCGCATCGGTGGGCATGGCGTAAGAATCTTACCAGATTTGTGTCAAATTAATGACTTGTTTTCACTTATGGAAAAAAGAATCGACGCTATTCGCGTAATTTGTATCGGGAATATCTTTTACCGAAACTCGCCTTTCGATTTTTATTAATACGGGTTCTGTGGCTTTGTTCTGATGGAGAATTTAAAGGAGGAAATGTTTCGAAAGTTGGACAATCTACGATTACAATACTCCTACTTGCTGAAAACGAGAAATAGATTACTCGAATATGAAGGTATAAGGAATGGAAAGTGCAAGAAAGTTAACTACGGGTCTTAATGAAAACTTAAAAGAAACAGTTCATTTTTCTGAGTTGCCTATCTGGGGCTTTTTTCTCCTCTCTTTTGGATACTTATTCACCTTGCATTCTCAACTGTTTGAGCTGTTATTTTCCAATTTCAAACCTTTGAATTTTAGCGCCACTGCTCATCTCTTCTCAACCCACGATTCTCACAACTTGCCCGTGGAAATCAGAATATTTCTAATCCCATTTGTAACTACATGGTCAGTTGAACCATTTTTGAATAACATCACTTAACTTCCAAAAACCTGATCGCACCCATGATTTTTGCTCCATATTTCCCAAATTGCGAGATACAGTCCCCTCGTCGCATACCTGAGACTTACTGAATTCAAGCGGCCTGCGTCCTCTATTCGGTATCTTTTTTGTATTTCCTTTTAAACTTCTTGAATATTAAGGCACCATCGTGTTATTCGATAAGTCGTTTTCTTCTTACCGCATTTTAGGATCTACTAGTGAAGTCTTTCCACATGACATGTCGTTTCTAAGATACCGAATCATTAAGAGACAACTTTCAGTATCAACATATGCCCCATTTTAAAAGAATTAAAAGAATTTTAATTCTTTTAAATATCCGATTAATTGAAATTTTACCTTTTCATCCCAAACAGCACTTTTCACGTCGTTTCTAATCTAGATCATTCGACCTTCTTTTCGTGCCAACTATAAAGTCTTTTGTCCACACCAAATCAAATTTTTATCTTTTTTCTCATCACTCTTGCACTCGTCTGTTTCGTTTCTTTCTTCCTCTACTCGTGTTCTGCCCAATTTTCACATCAATCCTTGCTTCCTACTCCAATGGCATCCCAAGTTTTCACTTTTTCTTCTGTAGCAGCCCTTGAACATTTCTTCGAGTTCGTGGAATCGGAAGATTTGGACGATCGTCACTACTTTTCTCTTTTGAACGATGATGGTAACGATTCATTTGTTTTGGGTCCTGCCCTTTATAATCATTTTTTGATTCCAAAGGTTTTTTTTATGCTTTCCCTCGACATCCAACTAAGATTCTTCCCATCCATCATTCACCTATTCGGTTTTATAACTGCACTTCTAAACCTTCCCGCCTTAGGGCTTTTTTCCCATTCGATCAGTCCTTTTATCAGTGGCACTCCCACCTTCAACCCTTTAAGGCCGCACTCTGGGATGAGCTTCAGATTCATGATGCTCTTCGTCTTTACTGTTTTGACTATTGTTTTAACTTTGAGTTAATCAGTGCCCTTTCTAGCTTTTGGTCTTCATCCACCAACTGCTTCTTTTTTCATTTTGCTCCAATGACTGTAACCCTTCTCGACCTTGTTTGTATTACTGGTCTCAATCATCTAGGAGCAGATGTTACCCTCCCGATAAACACTGGTCTAGGGTTCCGTCAGCTCTCGGACTCTAATTTGTCTTATAGAGCTTTCTTGAATAAGTATTTTCGTAAAGACGGAGAGGTTACCGACGAGGAACACACTACCTTCTTGTTTTATTGGCTATGCAAATTCCTTTTTTATCACTCCGTTATTAGGATATCTAAAGACTTCTTATACATAGCCACTGCCCTAGCTGTAGGAACCAAGTTAACCCTTGGTAAAACTACCTTTGCTCTCTTGTATAGAGGCATGTCTCATGCTTCTTCCGTCACTTCTTCGGGTGCTCTTGGGGCTTTTGGTGGCTCTCTTTGGATTTTACAAATCTAGATTGCTTTCTATTTCCCTTCATGATTTTCAGAAAACTAATTTGGCCAACCCCTTCCTATCTCTGTACCAAATGATCCTTCTTACCGAGCTTCGAATCGGAAACTTCTCCCTCTTGATATCGAATTTTCTTTTTATTTTCAATATTTTATAACTTAGCTCTATTCTTTTGATACAGAGGCTTTTAATTTTACCCCTTTTTTAACTCCCGAATTCCATCGGCATCTCCCTGATTTTTAGAATAACCATAGCGAGTACTGGCAGGTCATATTAACTTCCATCGACCTTCCTGTTAGGATCTCGTTCAACGGTAGACTCGCTTCTGGTTTTGAAATCTACTCTCCCCAATATTGTGCTCGAAAATTTGGGCTTACCCAAGGAGTTCCTGTCTGCTCTTTATACTTTCTCTTTCCCTTCTTTACCCGACAAAGTCCTCTGCAAATTCTCGGATACTGAATCAATCAACATATCCGCAATAGGCAAGTGATATTCGTCTTTCGAGGTAACAATGTTGAGATTTCGAAAATTAATATACACTCGCAATTTGTCATTCTTTTTCTTTACTAGGACTATGTTAGAGATCCATACTACATATCTAGCTGTTCCAATGAATTCCGCTTTTAGAAACCTTTCAATTTCTTCTTTGATTTTGTCAATCACATTTGGAGCAAATCCCCTTGCTTGTTGCTTGTGCGGGCGGAATCCTTTCTTAATTAGTAATCTATGTTCAACAACGTCTCTTGATAACCCCGACATCTCATGGTACTCCCAGGCGAAATAATCTTTATACTTTATAATCAATCTGACCAGATCATCTCTGATGCCCTCTTGTGGAAGTGCACTTAAGTATTTGGGCCGATGACGTCCATGTTCTCCAACATCAATTTCTACTAAAGGGTCTTCAGTTTCTACCTACTTATTTTCTTCTTTAATTGGTGATTCTTCCCACTCTTCAATACAATTTGATGCTATGTGGTTTTGTTGAGCCGTTTCAGCCAGATATGTGAAATACCTTTCTTCAGTTTCTCGCAATAATGTACTTCTTTCCATAAAGTTGACTTAATTCATGTGATGCCAAGCCCGGTTTGGGAAAAAGTATAAGACAGTGAGTCAATCTCAGGAATTTCTACGATTTGATTTCCATGTATCAGATCTTCATCTTCTTCATGGATTTCTATCCAACTTATTGGGGCTATTTTGCCATCTACTTTAACATACTCCACTTTCTCTTCATTCCAAAATGTAAGTATCTGATGCAGGGTAGATGGCACGCATTGGTTAGAATGAATCCAATCTCTTCCCAACAATAAGTTATAAGAACCATCCGACTCAATGACGAAGAAAGTAGTCTTCGATGTTTTGGACCTGATAGTTAAATCCACAACCATGGCCGCCTTGACGTCAGTAACCTCCTCAAGAAAATCTGACAATGGTACGTTGGACAGTTTTATCTCCTCATCTCTTTTGCCCAACTTCTTGAAGTATTTATATGACATCAAGTTCAATGTTGCTCCAGCATCTACAAATATTTTTCCAACTAGTCATCCATCTACCTTGCTAGATATGAGTAGGGACTTTAGATACTTAGTCTTCTCAGTTGGGACTTTCTCGAATTCTATGACTTTGTTTTTAGGAAAATGAAATTCTGCCATAGTCACTTCTCTAAAACATGTCTCGGATCCCGAATTCTCGTGCGAGTCTCACATCTACCATGCCGATCCTTATTGAATGGTTACGCTCCTTCGGCATTCTAGATTTTCCTTTTCAGCAACCTTCATTATCTTCTGGTGTCATCTGACCTCGCATAAAGTCATTCTTATGTCTTGGAGTCAATGCCACTGTAAATTAACCAAAGTCAATAGTTTGCAGTTCATCCTTAACTATCTTCCCCTTTGATAACTCCAGGTTGGGATTTTCTGCACGTTGATCTGGAATGGTCTTCTCTTTCATTTTGTTCTTTTCCACTTCGGTATCACTATGTCTCTAGACCCAGTTTCTTTTCTCATAGTTTGGTGTGGTTCTTCCCAACTCTATTCAAAGTTCCTTTACTTGCTCTTCCTTCTCTGATCTCGTCTTTTGATGATTCGGTAAGATGCTTAGCCATGGGGTTTGGCTTCTCTCCATTTCCCTTTGGAAGATCATGCGAGACTTTAAAGGTCTTTTTCCTCTGAAACTCTTGTAAAATGAGCTTCATTGGAGGATCATCAAATTCATCACCCCAACCAGATGATTGAGTAGACAATGATAGTTGTTTGATGTAGTCTAGCTTTCCATAATACACCATATAGTCAAATTTATCACTAGGTTCTCCAAGAAGGCCTACCTTTGGGTCTCCTTCTTTATATCGTTGCCACAAGCTCTTCGGCTTAGCTAACTTACTTACGTTTTTGCTGTTTTCACCAACTGGATGGCTATCTTGATCAATCTCGCTTTCCCGAATTAGCTGCTCCGACTGTGCCTTTTTTCCCAACATTTGTGATTAGTTATCTAACAACTTGACTTCAGGTTTTGTCTGTTCAAATTGATTGCCTTCTCTAAGTTGCTGAGGGGGTAAATTCGGGACTACTATCTCCGATTTCACTCGATTACGACATACTTCTTCTTCGCGTCGTTGAAAAGAACCTCTCTGGATTACTATCTCAGACCTCACCTGTAGCCTACTTCCCCTTCAGGTAAAAGACCCAACTTGATATCTTCCTCTTAACCTTCTAACTAGATAACTAGAGGGTTAATTCTCATGATTTACTTGTGATCTAATAATTCTTCGATCGAACGAACCATACCAATGTCGTCCTCTATATCCTTTTATAAACCAATTCTCCAGATAATGCTGATATTGATTGACTAATTCTTGATTACAGTGAACGTGAACTATATCTGTTTCACGGCCTACTAGGGTGTGAACGTTCACCATATCGATCATTTTAGGAAAATGATCTGCATCAACTTCCATTGGTGCTTTCCCTTTGTCTTCGACAAACTTGATCTTGCCTTGCCGAATTGCATCTTGGATTGTTTTCCTAAAGACAATATAATTTGCCGTGTTATGACTAGTAGAATGATGTCATTTGCAGTATCTCTTATCGGCTAGCTCTTCTTTAGATGGGATCTTCTGCCCTTCAGCCAGCTTTATCAACCCATCTTTCAGCAATAAGTCAAATATTTCGTCCAACTTGTATATATCAAACGAATAACTATTCGACTCCTTGGCCTTGACCTTCACGAACTCCTTCACTCTTGCTGGCTTGAGAGCTGGACATGCATATGATTTTTCCAAAACTATGGTAGCTGCCACTATTTCATTTTCTTCTTCTTCTTCCAGAAGGCTTCGAACTTTGAGACTATGTGTACCAATCATGGCTTGCCGATTGTCTTTCATTGGCTTCCTGTCTTTTTCTTTTAACAAGTGCTCATACTTCGAGACCCTTGTGGTCAACTGGAAAAGATCAAATGTTTGTCCTTCAAAACGTTCCCGAAGATTGAACTTAAGCCCATTGAAAACCAAATCAATAAACTCTTTTTTGGTAAGAGAGGTCATGCATAGATTCCTTGATTTCTTGAACTTGGCAATGAATTGATATGCTGTCTCATTCCCATACTAATACATCCTTACCAAATCAGCCACTAATACTTCGGGTACTGG
>JAGVVM010020453.1:0-14541 GCA_019149425.1 Psidium friedrichsthalianum
GGATTTCCTGACGCGAATACCACTCAGGTCGACACCTAAATGCCATTTTCGGAACATCTTCTTTAGCAATGAATATATGATTATATCCCGAATGTCCATCCATTAAGGATAACATCTCATTCCCAGATGCCGAATCAATCAACATGTCTGCAAGGCATGTGATATTCGTCTTTCGGGGTAGCAGTGTTGAGATTTCGAAAATCAATACACACTCGCAATTGCCATTCTTTTTCTTTACTAGGACTATATTAGAGATCCACTCTATATATAGCTGTTTCAATGAATCCTTTTAGCAACCTTTCAATTTCTTCCTTGATTCTGTCAATCACATCTGGAGCAAATCTCATTGCTTGTTACTTGTGCGGGCGAAATCATTTCTTAATTGGTAATCTATATTCAATAATATCTCTTGATAATCCCAATATCTCGTGGTAATCCCAGGCGAAACAATCCTTATACTTTGCAATAAATTTGACCAAATCATCTCTAATGCCACCTTGTAAAAGTGCACTTACATATATGGACCGATGATGTCCATGTTCTTCAACATCAATTTCCACTAAAGGATTCTCAGTTTCTAGCAACCTTTCAATTTCTTTCTTAATTCTTCCCACTCTTCAATACAATCTAATGCCGTGTAGTTTTGTTGAGTCGTTTCAGCCATATATATGAAGTATCTTTCTTCAGTTTCTCGCAATAATGTACCTCTTTTCATAAAGTTAACTTAATTCATGTGACGCCCAGCCCGATTTGGGAATCCACTCATTCTTCCCCTTTCTGAAGCGACAAAAAGCATAAGACTAGTAAGTCTCAGGGATTTCTACAATTTGATTTCCGTGTATCGGGTCTTCATCTCCTTCATGGATTTCTGTCCAACTTATTGGGGCTACTTTGCCATCCGCTTTAACATACTCTACTTTTTCTCCATTCCAAAATGCTAGTATTTGATGCAGGGTAGATAGCACGCATTGGTAGAATGTATCAAATCTCTTCCCAACAATAAATTGTAAGAACCATCCAACTCAATGACGAAGAAAGTAGTCTTTAATGTTTTGGACCCGATAGTTAAATCCACAACCATGGCTCCCTTGACGTCAGTAACCTCCCCAAGAAAATCTAACAATTGTACATTGGATGGTGTTTTCTCTTCGTCTCTTTTGCCCGCTTCTTGAAGTACTTATATGACATCAAGTTCAATGTAGCTCCAGCATCTACAAATATTTTTCCAACTGATCGTCCATCTACCTTACCAGATATGAGTAGGGACTTTAGATGCTTAGTTTTCTCAGTTGGGACTCTATCGAATTCTATCACTTTGTTTTCAGGAAAATGAAATTCTGCCATAGCCACTTCCTTCTCTGAAACATGTCCCAATCTTCTTCTACTGTCAATGAGATCCCGAATTCTCGTAGGAGTCTCGCATTTACCATGCCAATCCTTATTGAATGGTTACGCTCTTTCGACATTCTAGATTTTCCTTTTCGACAACCTTCATTATCTTCTGGTGTGATCTGACCTCGCACGAAGCTATTCTTATGTCTTGGAGTCAATGCTATTGTAAATTGACCAAAGTTAATAGTTTGCAGTTCATCCTTAACTATCTTGCCCTTCGATAACTCCAAGTTGGGATTTCCCATACGTTGATCTGGAGGGTCTTCTCTTTCATTTTGTTCTTTTCCACTTCGTATCATTACGTTTCCAGACCCAGTTTCTTTTCTCATATTTCGGTGCGATTCTTCTCACCCAATTTTGTTCAAAATTCCTTTACTTGCTCTTCCTTCTCTGATCTCGTCTCTTGATTGTTCGGTAAGATGCTTGGCTAGGTGGTTTAGCTTCTTTCCATTTCCTTCAGGAAGATCATGGGAGACTTTGAAATTTTTTTCTTCTGAAACTCTTGTGAAATGGGGTTCAGTGGAGGATCATCAAATTCATCACCCCAACCAAATGGTTGAGTAGGCAATAATGGTTGTTTGAGGTAGTCTGGCTTCCCATAATACACCACATAGTCAAATTTACCACTAGGTTCTCCGAGGAGGCCTACTTCTGGGTCTCCTTCCTTATATCGTTACCACAAGCTCTTTGGCTTAGCTAACTTACCTATGTTTTTGCTGCTTTTGCCAACTGGATGGCTATCTTGATCAACCTCGCGTTCCGAATTAGTTGCTCTGACTGCACTTTTTTCCCAACCCTTATGATTGGTTATCTAGCAACCTTACTTCAAACTTTGTCTGTTCAAGCTGCTTTTCTTCTCTAGATTTTAGAGGGAGTAAATTCGGGACTACTATCTCTGATTTCACCCGATCACATCGTACTTCTTCTTTGCGTCCTTGAAAAGAACCTCTTTGGGTTGTTATCTTAGACCTTATCTGTGGCCTACTTCCCCTTCGGGCAAAAGACCCAGCTTGATATCTTCCTCTTAACCCCCTAACTAAATAACTAAAGGGTTGATTCTCATGCCTTACCTGTGGTCCAGCGATTCTTCGACCAAACGAACCATATCGATACCTTCCTCTATATCCTCTTATAAACCGATTCTCCAGACGATGCTGATCTTGATTGACTAACTCTTGATTATAGTGAACGCAAAATCTATCTACTTCATGGCTTACTGGAGTGTGAATGATCACCATACCGGTCATTTTAGAAAAAGGATCTGCATCAACTTCCATTGGTGCTTTCCCTTTGTTTTCAAACTTGATCTTGTCTTGTCGAATTGCTTCTTGGATTGTTTTCCTGAAGACAATGCAATTTGCCGTGTTATGACTTGTAGAGTGATGCCATTTGCAGTATCTCTTATCGGCTAGCTCTTCCTTAGATGGGATCTTCTGCTCTTCGGCCAGCTTTATCAACCCATATTTCAGTAATAAGTCAAATATTTCATCCAACTTGTATATCAAACGAATAACTGCTTGACTCCTTGGCTTTGACCTTCGCAAACTCCTTCACTCTTGCTGGCTTGAGAGCTGGACATACATATGGTTTTTCCAAAATCATGATCGCTGCTGCTATTTCATTTTCTTCTTCTTCTTCCAGAAGGCTTCCAACTTCAGGACTATCTGTACCAATCATGGCTTGTCGATTGTCTTTCATCAGTTTTCTATCTTTTTCTTTCAACAAGTGCTCATACTTCGAGATCCTTGTGGTCAACTGGAAAAGATCATTAAATGTTTGTCCTTCAAAACGTTCCGAAGATTGAACTTAAGCCTATTGAAAGCCAAATCAGTAAACTCTTTTTGGGTAAGAGAGGTCAGGCATCGATTCCTTGATTTCTTGAACCTGGCAATGAATTATTCTGCTGTCTCATTCTCATACTGATGCATCTTTGCCAAATCAGCCACTGATACCTCGGGTACTGACCGATAAAATTGAGAATGGAACTGTCGTTCCATTTCAGCCCAATTTTGGATAGAATTAGCTGGCAGATTGGTGTACCATGTGAACGCTATTTTGGACAATGACAACGGGAACAGTTTTAGTCTTAAGTACTCATTTGTACCTGCTTCCCCACATTGCGCTAAGAAATGGCCAATATGTTCAACTGTTGACTGATCTTCTTCTCCTGTAAACACGGCAAAATCTGGTGTCTTAAATCCCCTTGGTAAGGAAAATTATCCACCCAATCGAGATGTGGTTTCCTATAAACTGGTCTTGGAACACCTCTATCTACTCCCAATTATTGGAGTACTATCTCAGCTACTCGATCTGGGTTCCATGGCTTCATGTTTTGCTGACCAATCCAAGCTTCTTTCCCCCTAGGGTAAACTGGTAAAGGTCGATCCATTCCTTGATTCTCCAGATTGAAATTAACCGGTGGCACTGGTCTATATGGCTGATTTCCCATACCCTATGGATTCGGCATACTTCCAGGAGGCCTTATGGGTTCCGAATTGGGTACATTCGGTACCAGATGTACATTTTGGACATTTGGATTACCCGTGTTAACTTCAACCGAGGCATTTTGAGGAAAGACATAACCATTGACTCCATTGATCAAATTTCTTGGAGTAGGATTCTCCGATCTTGGTATAATTCTCACAGTTGGAGGTGGTACAGATACTCCTCCATCATAATTATACCCAGTAATGGGAGGGCCATACACGGGAGGATATGGCATCATATCAAGAGAATTCACCTGAAAAGGTAATACTTGAGATGATGAACTCGGACAAGATACCTCATTTATAGCATTGACCATCATTAGCTTGATCATATCAGTGACATGTTTGACTATATGATTAGTCAATTCATTCTATTGTTCTTCAAACATTCTCTTCATCGTAGCCACCACTATAGGATCTGATGCCAGTGCACGAGTCTATTCTTCATTCAATCACCGCAGTATATCAGTATTCTGAGGAAAAATCCCAGTGGCTACATTTGTAGTAGAATTTTTGAATGGACGCCATCTTCAGGATTATTAACTTGGTCATTCTAACCACGATCTCCTTCTGGTTGATTCCTTGTTCTCACCATTTCTCCTAAAGCTCACCACGTTGTCCTATTGGGCGTGCCAAAAAGATGTTCGCACGATTAGTATCGGGAATATCTTTTACCAAAACTCACTCTTCAGTTTTTATTAATATGGGTTCCATGGCTCTGCTCTGATGGGGATTCTGAATGAGAAAATGCTTCAAAAGTTGAACAATCTACAATTACAATACTCCTACTTGCTGAAAACGGGACATAAATTGCTGGAATCTGAAGGTACAAGGAATAGAAAGTGCAGGAAAGCTAAACTGTAGACAGTAATGAAAACTCGAAAGAAACAGAGCATTTTCTTCTGTGTTGTGTGTGTTCTTTTCTCCTCTCTTTTGGATACTTATTCGCCTTGCATTCTCAATTGCTTGAGCAATTATTCTTCAAACCTTTGAATTTTAGTGCCACTGCTCATCTCTTCTCAATCCACGATTCTCACAACTTGCCCGTGGAAATCGGAACATTTCTAATCCCACTCGTAACTGCATAGTCAGTTGAATTCTTTTTAATAACATCCCTTAACTTCCAAAAACCTATTCGCGCCCATGATTTTCGCTCCATATTTCCTGAATTTCGGGATACAATCCCCACGTCGCATACCTGAGACTTACCAATTCAAGCGTACTGTATCTTCCATTCGGTATCTTTTTGTACTTTCTTTTAAGCTTCCCGAATATAAAAGCACCATCGTGTTATTCGGTAAGTCATTTTCTTCTCACGTATTTCAGGATCTACTAGTAAATTCTTTCCACATGATATGTCGTTTCCAAGATACTGAATCATTAAAAGACAACTTTCGGTATCAACAGCTTGCAATCAATAACTAATGCACAGGTACTTTGCACTCTTTAAATATGAAAGTTGGAGAGGCTTCTAGTTCTGATAACCATGAAACAGCACTTTTACATATGTTTCATCCAAAGTGAAGTACAACAACTCCGAAAGATTGGGGTATTGATTGGGGTATAGGGAGACTCAACAGGAGGTCATTTGTTTATTACTTTTTGTGGCTTGCCTCTGACTGACGGGTGCCGGGGTTCGTGGGCTAGCTTATAATAAAAATTGAAATGTGATGTTTTAACTAGATCAACATTTGTAGATAAAGTGTAGCTGTTTGATCAAATGAAAATTGATTGCATGAGAAACCAGACAAGTCAAGATCACTTATATTGGACAACATAGAGTAAGGAGCACAAGAGATCATGTTGCTCCTCAAATTATTCGACATACAAAGCTTCTCAAGAATGCTTCATGTGACCATGATAGATTATTGCTCTAATTTTAACCATACTCATATGCATATTTATATATAACATAATTTACACTATGAGCACGCAAAACTTAACCTTCATTGAATTGATAATCCTCAAACCTGATTTTACAGTCTTGAAGTTGAAGTTGAGCGCTGATACTTCCGTGACAATAGTCCATTATCCATGTCCTGACATCACGTAAGCACGTGTGACAATCCTTATGGATGAGAATCCCATGGCTGCTTCGTGGCCGAAGTAGGGAGGACCCAATAGTCGAGGATGTGTATAATAATTGAAGTTGGAGGTCGATGTATTGTTGATTACATCTTGAAGGACTACTGATCAAACCTTCATCACCAGACGTGAAACTATTGCAAATTATGTATTCCATTGTTTCATCGGGAAACATTTTACAATGTTCCATGACCAAAGGAGTACAATTAGCTTAGTTGCAATTTTGTGGAACGAAGTTATGTGGCTTTTACCTCCTCTTGTCACTACCCTTTGTGTATTACTCCTTATATATTGGCTATGTCCTAGAAGAGTATGCTTCTCCTAGGTTTCTCCACTCTTACATAGATTTTCTTCTTTGGAATTTATCGACACTTGAAAATGTAAAAGATAGTGAAATTCTTGCTTTTGTCAGTAGATTAGCATCTTTGTGTCATCAAATGAGGATGCTACCATTGTCTGATTTTCTCATAGTACATTTTGTGCCGTCTCTCTTATCACATTTTGTTTAGATCCATTGGAATTTTTCCGAATCAGCCTCTTCCAAAGATGCACTTGTTTACAATTGAAGCTCAATTAAGATTTGAAATGTATATCTTAATAAATTTTCCTTCATTTTGGGCGAGTATATTTGCACGACATGTAAATATACAATCTTAAGGCTTTTCTTTTTCTGAATAAAGAGTAATGAAACACGGGTGGCTAGAGGGAGCACCATAATAGGTTGGGTTTTTTGGGAGTGGTTGATGTTGATGGGGTAGATAAACAACATCCTACCTGTTAACTTTGTGCCTCAAGTTTGAAATTTACGGAGATAGAAAATCTTGAAAACGTACAAGGAAGATAATCTCTAAAGATAACAAGGACATTTGGTGGGCCCGGTCAAATATTTGACTTCTTGAAAAGGGCACACATAAAAGACTTTAGGTTTTCTCGGTGAAAAAGAGCCGCACAAGAAGAGAAGGAGCCGCATAGTAAAAGGAGATCTTGAGCTTCTTCGTTGAAGAGAACGCTGAGCACGAAGATCGAAAGAAAACAACGCCCATAGGTTCTTGTTTTCGACTGTACGCAAGCGTCTTGCTTCCTCATTGATTTGTACTCCGTGAGATTTATTATATTCGATTGAAGAGTTGTTTTACTTGTAAATACTTTGGGTTTTGGGTATAATTTAGGTGCGGGAAACACGAGCGTATTGAGCGATTGTAATTCCGATTCTCCAAATATAGTGGATTTTATTGCTGGCTCTCCCCGTGGATGTAGGTACCGATATTCGGACCGAACTACGTAATCTCTGGTGTTCTTTATCGTTCCTCGTTATTTTTTCTAGGCTTTTTCGCATCGATATAATTCGCAAGATCCTGTTATTTCGCAATTATATTTCAACAATTGGTATCAGAGCCAGGTTCAGAATTCTAGATTGTGATTTGGGGCTTTTGCTTGTCTGATTATTATCTGGATATTCTGTTTATTGCAATTATGTCTGGAGTGAAAGCAGAAATTGAGAAGTTTAACGAGAGGAACAACTTTGGGTTGTGGAGTGTTAAGATGCGTGCCCTTTTGACAACTCAAGATTTAGCGAAGGCATTGGATGGCGAAGATGAGTTCCAAATTTCAATGAAAGAGGCTGATAAGATAGAGTTATTGGAGAAAGCAAAGAGTATAATACTATTAAATTTTTGGATGAGGTGTTAATAGAGGTGATCGAGGAGAAAGATGCTGCATCGTTGTGGGCAAAACTTCAAGCCCTCTATGTAACTAAAGGTTTGAACAATCGCTTATACATGCTGAAGAGGATGTTTCAGTTTAGATATACTGAAGGTACGTCTATCAGATCCCATCTAGATGAATTTAATAAACTCATTATGGATTTGAAGAATGTCGGTAAAACACTTGATGATGAAGAACAGGGCATGATGTTGCTAGCTTCTTTACCAGAGTCATGGGAGTACTTTACTGATTCATTGCTGCAGGGGCGAACTACGATTACTTCGGAAGAGGTAAAGTCCGCTTTATTTTCTAAGGAGTGGCAGAGAAAGTTGTGAGATGATAGCCTGGCGCATGATGTGGCGCGGGGACTGATGATTCGAGGTAGAGAGCAATATCGAGGGTCCAATAGTAGCAGCAGAGGTAAAAGCAGGTCTAAATCACGCCATAGAAAGTTCAAGGGACGCGTGAAGTGCTTTGAATGTCACGAGGAGGGTCACATCAGGAGAGATTGTTCTAAGTTCAAAATAGAGGTGATAAGCAGAAAGCTACAAGCAGTGTGGCAAATGTTGCTAAGGAGAGCACTAGTGATGCAGAGGTTGTTTTATATGTAACTACAGGTTCGTCAGGAGACAAATGGGTATTAGATTCAGGGTGTTCTTATCATATAACACCACATAAGAACTGGTTTACTACTTACCAGTGTGACAGTCTGAAAATTCGACCCGTTTAACAGATTTCCTAAATGAATGGATACTCTTCATTAGTACGCTCTGATCGACGCTCACTCAGGATTAGCTACCCTGGGATGACTAACCGAAGGAGAAAGGCTACCTGGGAAACTTTCCCAAACAGCCGCCCGTTGGTCTGAGACTTCGACAGAGTCATATTTAATGAATTTGACCACGAAATGAAATCCGACATAGGACAATCGAATTATTAAGATAATCACAATGGAGAAATGGATTCAATTTCAGAAATGTCGCCCGAAGGGCAGACAGCCGGTGCACGTCGCGAAGCAAGACGTGAATGGAAAAATTACCGAAATGCCCCTGGTAAATGCTCAGTGCTTAGAATTAGATCAAATAGAATTATTTAAGGACGAACGCAATAGAACGAAGCCAAATCCAGTCTGAAGTTCGTTCGCGCTCGGGACCCGATCGGTGCATTTGGCACGCAAATCGAGGCAAGTCAAATCAAGCGTCACATCAGTCAAGGTCACATCAACCAAATCAATCACATCAATCAATCAGTGGCACAAATTCCAAGGCAATCAATCAAGTCTCTTCAAGTCTCACTCACTCTTGTTCAAAGTACACCTAACCACTTACTCTTTATTTTATTCTTAATAAACCATTATAATCTTGCTCTCTCTCTCTCCTCCTTCATAATTTCGGCGGCCACCCTCCTCCTTCTCCCCTTCACTTTCCTCTCCTCTTCTTCTTGTTTCTTCGCCCGCCCGTGCCGCCCGACGCCGTCCACCGTCCGCCGCCGTTCGGCCTCCACCGACGCCTACCACGTCTCATCCTCCTTTGGTAAGTCCCCTAGCCCTTCCTCATCTCATTTTCGTGGCCCATGAGAGCCACCATGAACCCGACAAGTCCTCACTCTCCTTCTCTCTCTCGGTCTTCATCGTCGCCCGAGAAGAAGCCGCCGCCGTCCGCCCCATTCCGCCGATCAACCCTCACCGTCGGCCACCACCAACGACTCCCACGCCTTGGTAAGCCTCCATGACCCTTCCCACACTTCATTTCATGCCATGAAGCACTCCAATTAACCGAACCAGCCCCGACTCCTCTTGTAGGCCGTGAGCTTCATTCGGCCGCCGGAGTCCCTTGCCGTTCTCGTCGCCATTCTCGGCCCATCTAGGTAAGCTCTACCCCTAATCGTAGTCTAGGCTAGCTGTATACGTGTGTTGTTTGATGTATTAAGGGTTGGTGATTTCGATTAGGGAGTATAATGAGTGGTTATGCATAATGGGTATTGGACTAAGTGAGGAGATGGAAGTTTGGGCCGAGCGTGTGGGCTGGTGGAAGGAATTGGGCTTTAAATTAGTCATTGTGGGCTGCAAATGGGTGGATTAGGCGTGTAGATAGTGGGCCTAATGGTACTAATGGGCTTAGGGGCTCAATTTAAGCTAAACTAACCTAATACAAGCTTATGGGCCTAACTATTCTAATGGGCCTCTAAATGGACGAAAATTCAATTGAATTGGGTCTTAATTATGGTCTTGAACATAAAGATTTAGGGCCCAATAATGTACATGGGGCTTAGGCTATGGAATTGGGCCTAAAATAACCAAAATGGGCTTAATAGGACTAACCTTAACTTTGGGCTTGGGCCTTACACGAAAATTTATAAAAATTGGGCCTTGTAATATTTAAACTATCCAACATTAAACTATGGGCTTGGAACTAGTAAATGGGCCTTGGACCCTATTGGGCTTAATTCAACTTAATGGGCCTGAACTTAAGGACCCCTTATGGGCCTTAGTCTGAGCTTAACCTAATTTAATAAAACATAATGAAACCCAAAAGTATTTTAAGATATTAATTATGGGCCGTTGATGGGCGGGAACTAACGACAAAGACTGGGCTTGATAGGACCAGGTCCCGAAGTAAATGGGTTCTAAAGGACGATGTCACTACGATTGGGTTCGTTCGAGAGGATTATTTAAGGGAAAGTAAATGGCCTTATGTGAGATATCTGACTGAACTCCGATGATAGAGAATCTGCCTGTAGGGTACTGGGTTGCATGTAACCTGTCCTGATAAACGCGAGATGCTCAGATAATTTCTTGAAATGCTCTGCCCCTGTACTGCTGCACTTTTGTGAATGCATGCTCTGTGACTGATTCACTGTTTAACTTCGTCTGAGCATAATGTGATCTGAGCATGGCATGAGTCACTAGGAGGAGTGACATGTTGGATGAGCCCTGATGCGTCTTTACGCGGGGAATTGGAGAGATAAGCGTGCCAACCTGAGGGTATACCACGCGGGTTGAGGCACTTGCCGAGTGGCAATGTTGGATGAGCCCTGATGCGTGTTACGCGGGGAAGTGGAGAGATAAGCGTGCCAACCTGAGGCGTACCACACGCGGGTTGAGGCACGAGCCTGTTGCGTATGAGACGCGGGTAGGATCCACTGGGATCAGTTGAGGCGGGCTGAGCATGCATCTGTCTTTGCATATTGAATTGCTGTTATTGTCTGTTAACTGCCCGTCTGTATTTTATGATTCGCATATCACGCGTAGTTGATTATTCATGCTATGGGATTTTGGTACCCATGACAAGAGAGTGTACCCGGATTAGATGATCAGAAACCCTAGTCTATTGGTTTGGTCCAAACCACTGGTATACCCTATCCTACGCTAGGATTAGTGTGAGCTTGCTGAGTTCTCGACTCACTGGCGGTGGTTGCCTTGTTTACAGATCCGGACGCTAGTGATGGCCGAGCCCCCTACACTTTTTGGATTGCCCGTGCAGATAGAGACCGAGATTACCCAGCACGTGGATGAGGACGCAGTCCTCTGGGAGCGACGACTGACCACCATCTGGGTGGATCAGGGTAACCCACATTTTGTCCCGTATAGGTTCGAGGCTTGGATGAGAGAGGGGATATTTGGTTTTGAGGGACCCCTCCGTGACGCCCCCGTACCCATGGAGGATGACCCTGGACTCTTTCGCCCCGCTGCTTATGGAGGCGAAGTGGTGGACCCTGACCCGATGGTAGAGCTGCCGTCACCAGGTCGCATGGAGGTCGATGGCCACGAGGAGGGCGAGGATATGGACACAGATCTCGAGGAGGAGGACGACCCCTGGGCAGACTACGATCCCGAGGAGGAGCCGCAGGAGTGACCGCATCCGACATCGAGTCTAGGTTGTCAGAGCGTAGGATTTTGGACCATAGTGTATGTTTCATTTTTGGGGTCTGTACCTAACGCTTTAAATATATATATGAAATGATGTTTTTGTATGTGTGTTCTTATTCGTACGTACTACCCATTTTCATATGTATGCTTGTATGTATAGAAGGCTCGCTTCCGCAGGTTACAGGTTAAGATTTGTCGAGGCGTCGTCTGGCCGCGATGGGCATCCTGGGCCGTCGCTGATCGTAGGCCAGGCGTACGCGTGTTTGTATGTATGAGCCGAGGATGTTGCGAGCCCGCGGGACTCGGGGCGTGACACGCACAGCATACTTGAGGGTCGTGAATTATTCGAGGTCTAAGGCTTGGTTTGTCGCATCTCAAGGATTGCTAGCACAATCAAGGAGTGATCATTCACAAGCTTCGTCTTCCATCGTCACACAATTGGTGGTTTGTCTAAACTAGAGACTCGATATTTGTGGAGCTCAAGAACATACGAATCATGTTGACTCAAGCACACTTTAAAAGGTAAGCCTAAAACCCTCTTGATATGTGGCTTCAATTTTTAATTGAAATGCATGGATATTCCCTAAGGAAGATCCATGTATAGGTTATGTTTATTTATACTATGCACATGATGGTTTTGATGAAAAGTTTTTAAATTTTCTCATACGAAACCCAATACTAACCGCTGATACATGCTTCGTAAATCAATCACCCAAGATATTCAAATGCACCAAACTAAGTCATGTGAAAAAAACATGGAGAGCAATCAATAATCAAGCATATAAAAGCCTAATTAGAAAAAATAGGGAAGCAAGGCATATTCCTATCCATTTTCTATTTTTCTCATTTTTTGACATTTTCTAATTTTTTTCAATTTTTATTAATGAATTAAATCAAGCAGACCTAGGTTGGGTCCAAGAACTCGGCCCAGTCAAGGGCGAGCCTAGGCCTCCACGGCTTAGATTCTCATTGAGATTGGACTCGAGATAAGCACAATCCATGGGTGGTAATAAGACAAGGGTTTATTTAGGCCCAAACTGCTCCTTGTAAAGGACCAATTCGGACCTATTACCTCAAAAGTCAGTCTAGCTTTCTAACTCAGTTGGCCTATACGTCCACGGCCTAACAAAAAGAATGCCAGCCCTTTAGCCCTGTAGCCTAAACCCAACCTGACTCCCTCTATTTCTTCTTCTTATTCATGCGACAACCTCCCTACGACGTCTTTTTCATAGAGTTGCCATCAGGAGACCACATCACACACCCACCTACTAGAGTTCCCTTCTCCGTTTGTTAACGATCACCGATCTTCACTTCTGATCACCTATACCATATAGACCAGTAGTGTCGATGCCCACCCGACCACTTGTAAATATTCACAACTCTCACCGACGCAGCCGAGCAAACACGATCGTCACATCAATTTTAGCAATCAACATCCCAAACGTCCATCACCCAAAGCTAGAATCTTAGGTTGAATTCCATAGACATCCAAGGCCAATGAGCGAGCAGGGATGTAAAAACGCATGCTAATAAAGACAACGAGGAAAGAGCACAATAGAGATGCACATAAGTATTGTAAGGAAGAGAATTTAAGCAAACCAAGGCAATCTGACACAAGCATTCAACAAGTGGGTAATATGCATTGGTTCGAGAAATTCTTCACTTCCTTTTCTCTTGCCCAGAGCTCCTTTCCCCATCATCTTCTTCACCAATCAAGCCTGTCTCTTAGAACTGAGAAGTTCTATCTTTTCTCCCTTCTTCTTTTGGCATCACTGGTTGGTGTATGAGGCAAGCCCTGGCTGTGAAAGTAAGCATCGCATGGGATTGATGAAATAGAGCTTCAATGTCCGTCAAGATGAAGGATGACACTGACAAAGATGAGTAGAAACTCGGTCGCTCCAAGATCCTCAACTAGTAACTCTGCTTGAAGGTGTATGAGACCTACTGTGTGCCACCCATACAGGCAACCACACGCTCCCATAGATAACTATCAAGGTAGTATTTTGAATAAAAGAAAATCATGTTTCTTTTTTATCTATCCTCTCTCCTACTCATAAGTTATCGATAAAAATTATTGATGATAGATGATGACAAACTACGATCTCTTTCTTCATTGTTGATATTCGATCGAAATGTGGAATCTCTCTGAATTGCGAAGCGACTCTTAATCCGTGGCAATTACAGTATGTCCCTTGCATAATGTGTCGTCCGATCAATGATACAAGTTAGATTATGGCATATTCTTCCACATATGTTTTGTTGAGAAACAAGGAATTTGTTTTTCCTTCATTGGTTTCTGAGCCATTAACTCGCTTTTCCTAATATCATGATCTTATTTGCATTGATGTTCTTCATCGAATTTGAAAAGGCTTTGATGCAATTTTTGTGTTTCTGTTCATGGGGCTCTCGTGCCCTAAATGAAAGAATTTTTTTTATTTGATTGATCCGAAATGCTTATCAGTACGAGAATTTTGATATATGATGGGTCATGAATATAGGTTAGATGTGATCGTAACGATGGCCAAAAGCTGTTGGTCATTGGCGACGATTCCTAATTTTCGATTATAAAAAAAAAGGGATATGTGTGAGTAGGGCACAACCCAGGCCTAGGCACGAGCCATGACCCAAGCCAAGGGCCTAGGTTATTGGCGCGCGGCTCAGGCTACGCAGGGTCGTGACCTAGGTCACTAGCCCAGGCCATGGGCGCGCGACCTAAGCTACGGGCCTAGGCTATGGGTGCACAGTTGAGCTCGCGAGTTGGTTTGACTCGTTAACTATTAACCCGTTGAGTTGTTGACCCGTTAACCGTCGACCAAAGCATAAGGAACATGTGCAAAGGCTTCTTGGGGCACGTGAAGACGCATAGGATATGCAAATGGGGTGATTTTGATACCGATATGTTCGTATTGAAATTTCCTACAATATGGTGTAATTATTTTACCATGTATCATGGATTATGTGTAATCCATTTTTTCATTATTTTGTATTTGTTGCAGTAATTATGGG
>JAGVVM010020454.1:0-17184 GCA_019149425.1 Psidium friedrichsthalianum
TTCGTTCGCGCTCAGGACCCGATCGGGTGCATTTGGCACGCAAATCGAGGCAAGTCAAATCAGATGCCACATCAATCATGTGTCACATCAATCAATCCATCAATCACATCAATCAATCAAAGCACAATTTCCAATACAAGTCAATCAATCACATCAAGTCTCACTCACATCTTGTTCAAGTACACCTAACCACTTACTCTTTATTTTATTCTTAATAAACCATTATAATCTTGCTCTCTCTCTCTCCTCCTTCATAATTTCGGCCGGCCACCCTCCTCCTTCTCCCTTCACTTTCCTCTCCTCTTCTTCTTGTTGTCTTCGCCCGCCCGTGCCGCCCGACGCCGTCCACCGTCCGCCGCCGTTCGGCCTCCACCGACGCTACCACGTCTCATCCTCCTTTGTAAGTCCCCTAGCCCTCCTCATCTCATTTTCGTGGCCCATGAGAGCCACCATGAACCCGACAAGTCCTCACTCTCCTTCTCTCTCTCGGTCTTCATCGTCGCCCGAGAAGAAGCCGCCGCCGTCCGCCCCATTCCGCCGATCACCCTCACCGTCGGCCACCACCAACGACTCCCACGCCTTGGTAAGCCTCATGACCCTTCCCCACTTCATTTCCATGCCATGAAGCACTCCATTAACCGAACCAGCCCCGACTCCTCTTGTAGGCCGTGAGCTTCATTCGGCCGCCGGAGTCCTTGCCGTTCTCGTCGCCATTCTCGGCCCATCTAGGTAAGCTCTACCCCTAATCGTAGTCTAGGCTAGCTGTATACGTGTGTTGTTTGATGTATTAAGGTTGGTGATTTCGATTAGGGAGTATAATGAGTGGTTATGCATAATGGGTATTGGACTAAGTGAGGAGATGGAAGTTTGGGCGAGCGTGGGGCTGGTGGAAAGGAATTGGGCTTTAAATTAGTCATTGTGGGCTGCAAATGGGTGGATTAGGCGTGTAGATAGTGGGCCTAATGGTACTATGGGCTTAGGGGCTCAAATTAAGCTAAACTAACCTAATACAAGCTTATGGGCCTAACTATTCTAATGGGCCTCTAAATGGACGAAAATTCAATGAATTGGGTCTTAATTATGGTCTTGAACATAAAGATTTAGTAGGCCCAATAATGTACATGGGCTTAGGCTATGGAATGGGCCTAAAATAACCAAAATGGGCTTAATAGACTAACCTTAACTTTGGGCTTGGGCCTTACACGAAAATTTATAAAATATTGGGCCTTGTAATATTTAAACTATCCAACATTAAACTATGGGCTTGGAACTAGTAAATGGGCCTTGGACCCTATTGGGCTTAATTCAACTTAATGGGCCTGAACTTAAGGACGAAACCTTATGGGCCTTAGTCTGAGCTTAACCTAATTTAATAAAACATAATGAAACCCAAAAGTATTTTAAGATATTAATTATGGGCCGTTGATGGGCCGGGAACTAACGACAAAGACTGGGCTTGATAGGACCAGGTCCCGAAGTAAATGGGTTCTAAAGGACGATGTCACTACGATTGGGTTCGTTCGAGAGGATTATTTAAGGGAAGTAAATGGCCTTATGTGAGATATCTGACTGAACTCCGATGATAGAGAATCTGCCTGTAGGGTACTGGGTTGCATGTAACCTGTCCTGATAAACGCGAGATGCTCAGATAATTTCTTGAAATGCTCTGCCCCTGTACTGCTGCACTTTTGTGAATGCATGCTCTGTGACTGATTCACTGTTTAACTTCGTCTGAGCATAATGTGATCTGAGCATGGCATGAGTCACTAGGAGGAGTGACATGTTGGATGAGCCCTGATGCGTCTTTACGCGGGGAATTGGAGAGATAAGCGTGCCAACCTGAGGGATACCACACGCGGGTTGAGGCACTTGCCGAGTGGCAATGTTGGATGAGCCCTGATGCGTGTTACGCGGGGAAGTGGAGAGATAAGCGTGCCAACCTGAGGCGTACCACACGCGGGTTGAGGCACGAGCCTGTTGCGTATGAGACGCGGGTAGGATCCACTGGGATCAGTTGAGGCAGGTGAGCATGCATCTGTCTTTGCATATTGAATTGCTGTTATTGTCTGTTAACTGCCCGTCTGTATTTTATGATTCGCATATCACGCGTAGTTGATTATTCATGCTCTGGATTTTGGTACCCATGACAAGAGAGTGTACCCGGATTAGATGATCAGAAACCCTAGTCTATTGGTTTGGTCCAAACCACTGGTATACCCTATCCTACGCTAGGATTAGTGGTGAGCTTGCTGAGTTCTCGACTCACTGGCGGTGGTTGCCTTGTTTACAGATCCCGGACGCTAGTGATGGCCGAGCCCCCTACACTTTTTGGATTGCCCGTGCAGATAGAGACCGAGATTACCCAGCACGTGGATGAGGACGCAGTCCTCTGGGAGCGACGACTGACCACCATCTGGGTGGATCAGGGTAACCCACATTTTGTCCCGTATAGGTTCGAGGGCTTGGATGAGAGAGGGGATATTTGGTTTTGAGGGACCCTCCGCGACGCCCCCGTACCCATGGAGGATGACCCTGGACTCCTTCGCCCCGCTGCTTATGGAGGCGAAGTGGTGGACCCTGACCCGATGGTAGAGCTGCCGTCACCAGGTCGCATGGAGGTCGATGGCCACGAGGAGGCCGAGGATATGGACACAGATCTCGAGGAGGAGGACGACCCCTGGGCAGACTACGATCCCGAGGAGGAGCCGCAGGAGTGACCGCATCCGACATCGAGTCTAGGTTGTCAGAGCGTAGGATTTTGGACCATAGTGTATGTTTCATTTTTGGGGTCTGTACCTACGCTTTAAATATATATATGAAATGATGTTTTTGTATGTGTGTTCTTATTCGTACGTACTACCCCATTTTCATATGTATGCTTGTATGTATAGAAGGCTCGCTTCCGCAGGTTACAGGTTAAGATTTGTCGAGGCGTCGTCTGGCCGCGATGGGCATCCTGGGCCGTCGCTGATCGTAGGCCAGGCGTATGCGTGTTTGTATGTATGAGCCGAGGGATGTTGCGAGCCTGCGGGACTCGGGACGTGACACGCACAGCATACTTGAGGGTCGTGAATTATTCGAGGTCTAAGGCTTGGTTCGTCGCATCTCAAGGATTGCTAGCACAATCAGGAGTGATCATTCACAAGCTTCGTCTTCCATCGTCACACAATTGGTGGTGTTGTCTAAACTAGAGGCTCGATATTTGTGGAGCTCAAGAACATACGAATCAAGTTGACTCAAGCACACTTAAAAGGTAAGCCTAAAACCCTCTGATATGTGGCTTCAATTTTTAATTGAAATGCATGGATATTCCCTAAGGAAGATCCATGTATAGGTTATGTTTATTTATACTATGCACATGATGGTTTTGATGAAAAGTTTTTAAATTTCTCATACGAAACCCAATACTAACCGCTGATACATGCTTCGTAAATCAAATCACCCAAGATATTCAAATGCACCAAACTAAGTCATGTGAATAAAACATGGAGAGCAATCAATAATCAAGCATATAAAAGCCTAATTAGAAAAAATAGGGAAGCAAGGCATATTCCTATCCATTTTCTATTTTTCTCATTTTTGACATTTTCTAATTTTTTTCAATTTTTATTAACGAATTAAATCAAGCAGACCTAGGTTGGGTCCAAGAACTCGGCCCAGTCAAGGGCGAGCCTAGGCCTCCACGGCTTAGATTCTCATTGAGATTGGACTCGAGATAAGCACAATCCATGGGTGGTAATAAGACAAGGGTTTATTTAGGCCCAAACTGCTCCTTGTAAAAGACCAATTCGGACCTATTACCTCAAAAGTCAGTCTAGCTTTCTAACTCAGTTGCCTACACGTCCACGGCCTAACAAAAAGAATGCCAGCCCTTTAGCCCTATAGCCTAAACCCAACCTGACTCCCTCTATTTCTTCTTCTTATTCATGCGACAACCTCCCTACGACGTCTTTTCATATAGTTGCCATCAGGAGACCACATCACACACCCACCTACTAGAGTTCCCTTCTCCGTTTGTTAACGATCACCGATCTTCACTTCTGATCACCTATACCATATAGACCAAGCAGTGTCGATGCCCACCCGACCACTTGTAAATATTCACAACTCTCACCGACGCAGCCGAGCAAAACACGATCGTCACATCAATTTTAGCAATCAACATCCCAAACGTCCATCACCCAAAGCTAGAATCTTAGGTTGAATTCCATAGACATCCAAGGCCAATGAGCGAGCAGGGATGTAAAAACGCATGCTAATAAAGACAACGAGGAAAGAGCACAATAGAGATGCACATAAGTATTGTAAGGAAGAGAATTAAAGCAAACCAAGGCAAATATGACACAAGCATTCAACAAGTGGTAATATGCATGGTTCGAGAAATTCTTCACTTCCTTTCTCTTGCCAGAGCTCCTTTCCCCATCATCTTCTTCACCAATCAAGCCTGTCTCTTAGAACTGAGAAGTTCTATCTTTCTCCCTTCTTCTTTTGGCATCACTGGTTGGTGTATGAGGCAAGCCCTGGCTGTGAAAGTAAGCATCGCATGGGATTGATGAAATAGAGCTTCAATGTCCGTCAAGATGAAGGATGACACTGACAAAGATGAGTAGAAACTCGGTCGCTCCAAGATCCTCAACTAGTAACTCTGCTTGAAGGTGTATGAGACCTACTGTGTGCCACCCATACAGGCAACCACACGCTCCCATAGATAACTACCAAGGTAGTATTTTGAATAAAAGAAAATCATGTTTCTTTTTTATCTATCCTCTCTCCTACTCATAAGTTATCGATAAAAATTATTGATGATAGATGATGACAAACTACGATCTCTTTCTTCATTGTTGATATTCGATCGAAATGTGGAATCTCTCTGAATTGCGAAGCGACTCTTAATCTGTGGCAATTACAGTATGTCCCTTGCATAATGTGTCGTCCGATCAATGATACAAGTTAGATTATGGCATATTCTTCCACATATGTTTTGTTGAGAAACAAGGAATTTGTTTTTCCTTCATTGGTTTCTGAGCCCATTAACTCGCTTTTCCTAATATCATGATCTTATTTGCATTGATGTTCTTCATCGAATTTGAAAAGGCTTTGATGCAATTTTTTGTGTTTCTGTTCATGGGGCTCTCGTGCCCTAAATGAAAGAATTTTTTTTATTTGATTGATCCGAAATGCTTATCAGTACGAGAATTTCGATATATGATGGGTCATGAATATAGGTTAGATGTGATCGTAACGATGGCCAAAAGCTGTTGGTCATTGGCAACGATTCCTAATTTTCGATTATAAAAAAAAAGGGATATGTGTGAGTAGGGCACAACCCAGGCCTAGGCACGAGCCATGACCCAAGCCAAGGGCCTAGGTTATTGGCGCGCGGCTCAGGCTACGCAGGGTCGTGACCTAGGTCACTAGCCCAGGCCATGGGCGCGCGACCTAGGCTACGGGCCTAGGCTATGGGTGCACAGTTGAGCTCGCGAGTTGGTTTGACTCGTTAACTGTTAACCCGTTGACTTGTTGACCCGTTTAACCGTCGACCAAAGCATAAGGAACATGTACAAAGGCTACTTGGGGCACGTGAAGACGCATAGGATATGCAAATGGGGTGATTTTGATACCGATATGTTCGTATTGAAATTTCCTACAATATGGTGTAATTATTTTACATGTATCATGGATTATGTGTAATCCATTTTTCTTTATTTTGTATTGTTGCAGTAATTATGGAATACCATATGGTGCAAATCCTAGTACTCTTATAAATGAAGAGGAAAATTGACACTTGCAAGAGTTGTTGGTGATTGGATGTTTACCAATGGGATAGTGGTGCTAACATGATGACACATATCATTAGGGTCTATGAAATGATACAGAAATCATTTGGAAGGGTTATGTCATACCAGACTTTGAAAAAGTCAAAGCTCTGAGAAGTACTCTTCCTATAGAATGGCATGAGGTCTGTGATCACTTATGAAAAAATGGTCCTTATTCATATAAGGAACTTGGAATCAACTTCCTAAGAGAGTTCATCAAAGTCGGGGTAGGAAAACTTCGACCCTTGTTATGAATGGGTCCTGGCACAAATAGAATGTGCCCTAGCAGGAGAAAATTTTCCTTGTATAAACTCGAGGGTTTCACAAGAGCCACTATAGGGGACACCTTCTAAAGTTAAGAAGTTTCCAACTAGTTTATTGAGTCTTTCCTTATTTATGAGAAGCATTATTGAATCTAATATTATTTGATTTCTCATTCGTTTGTTACTTGTAAATATTTCCCTTTTATTTCATCTCCATTCATATTGTTTGTAAATATTTTATGAAATATTTGGTTTGAAAATGGATTAAATGAATTTGTTTAAATAATGCTTTGGGGATGTTATGTGGTTGAGTGGAATTTTACATAAATGATTATGTTATTGATAATTTCAAACGAGGATACTTAAATGATGATTGGAACCTAGTAAACTTTGAATCTAAGTCCTTATGTGAAATTATACATTAGTATAATTAGTTAGTATAAAAACTGTCTATAAATGTTAGACATTAATAATTCGTACAAAATGTCTAATAACCTTATATTTAGATATAATGGCAACGACTTCAAAGAATATCGTGGCTAAGCTCAATAAGGACGAGAAGTAAAATAGTGAAAATTATCAAATCTGAAACATGAAAATCCAGTATGTGCTAGAAGAGTTAGAGGTACTAGAAGCTTTTAACCTTACATGGCAAAACTAGAGGATGTAACAACTACACAGTGCAAAAGAGACAAGGAAGCCTTTACTACTGAAAGAAAAAAAAATTCCAACGCTTGCATTACGTTGTTGAGCAGCATGAATAATGATCTCATGCGTGAGTTTAGGTAGCATGAGAATGCATTAAAGATTAAGTTTAGGTAGACTTCAATCACCAAATTGAAGCAGTTTACAATTCAATTGGACACATATAAGATGCCACATGGGCATAATATGAATCAGCATTTGAATCGCATGTCAAATATGATTAGTGAGCTTAAAGAGTAGGTCACATATTATCTGATGAACAGCAGGTGTAAGTAATAATCCGCTCTTGCCCCATAGTTAGGAGCACAAGAAAGTCAACCTAACCCATAATGAGAATTTCAAGACCTTCAAGGATGCTACGTGCCACCTTGAGTTAAAGGAGGATCGCCTTCTAGTGGCTAAGACATAAACTGATGTGTATTTTACTGGCTCTGGCTCGCATGGAGCTTCGGGCTCCAAGCACGAATATCCTGATGGGTTCAGAAAGGGGAAAAGTAAAAGAGTGAAACCATCTGCAAGCAACCAAAGTTTGACAAACATGGAAAAGGAAAACGTCCCTTTAAGAGAAACATTTTAAGGGTGAAATATTACTATTGTGGTAAGAAGGGTCACTTCGCTCGAGGCTGTGGCGAGGCAAAAAGGTAGAAACTCTTTATACACTTAAAAGTGTTAGTTATGTATCAATTTCAATATTTTTGATTAAATCTCATCCTTTTTGGTTGTAAACTCAGGGGCTACAAACCATATAGCCAAAGATAGAAATACTTTTGTGGAATTTCGATGAATTTCGTGTGGAGCGAAATGGATCTATGTAAGGAATAACTCCAGAGCAGAAGTTAAAGGAATTAGCACTTGCCAACTTATTATGCATGGTGGTGACACTTTATTCCTTCATGATATCTTATATGCTTTAGAGATTCGTTGAAATCTTATTCTATATTGGTTTTAGTCAAACTTGATTTTGTATGAAATGGTATGGATTTGTTGTTCAGTACAACTTTCTATGATTCAAGTTATTTTGTTGATGGCTTATTGTGTTGAATGTTGAAAACACTAATGTTAATGTTTGTTATCTCTTATTTATATCATCTTTTTATTATTGATAATGATGTGAACATGTAGAATGCTAGACTTGATCATATTGGCTAACAACATATGAATAGATTAGCCAAAGAGGGCTTAATTGATAATATTGAGAAAGTCGAATTGTCCACTTGTGAGTATTACTTAGTGGGAAAAACAACTCGAAAGGCATTTAAGAAAGGAATAAGAGCTGAATTTTCATTATAATTAATTCTTATTAACATATGTGGCCTGATGAATATAAGGGAAAGGCATGGGGCCGTGTACTTCATCACTTTTCTATATGATTACATTTGATTCGAATATGTCTATTTGATTTCTCATAAATTTAAAGCGTTAAGTTGCTTTAAGATATTTATGACCTTAATAGAAAATCAATTATATAGGAAAATAAAAGCATTAAGTTCCAATCGAGGTCGAGAATACTTATATGATGAGTTTAGAAATTTGTGTAATAAAAAGAGAATAGAAAGACAATTGTCTATCCTATACACTCCACAGCAGAATGGTGTTGCAGTAAGAAGAAACGAAACCCTAATGAAAATGATTAGGTCTATGATGGTGCAGGCTAATTTGCTAATCACCTTTTGGAGTGATGCTTTGTTAACTACCATCTATGTACTTAATCATGTGCCTTCAAAATCAATCTCTTCCACCCCATATGAGTTATGAATAGGTTGAAAATTTAATTTGAACTTTCTTAAACCTTAGGGTTGTACTGTCTATACTCATATGTTCTCTCATAAATATGAAAAATTAGGACCTAGAGGCAAAAAGAGTATTTTCATAAGATATTTGGAATACTCAAAGGGTATGTGTTCATAAGCAAGCAAGAAAGCGAAAGTATGACTGAATATGAATCGCAAGATGCCATAATCTTAGAGAATGACTTTTTGAAAAGGGAAAAATAGGTGAAGATTATTCTCTATTTGAGATCTTGGATCAAGATAATGTGATAGATGGAAATAATGATCCGCGTGGAAGTAATGTGAGAAATAGGGAATTAAGTACAAACTAATCTCAATTACAGTCACTTGATGAGACAATGCCATTATTTGATCTGAGTGGGAGCATAATAGAGAATGAAGTGCCTAAGTTACAAGCTTCTCCATGATGAATAAGTCGTAAAAACATTCCTTGTTGATGCTTTGAGATTGAAAGGGAAACTTTCATAGTCGCTCCACAAAATGAGGATGAGCTAAGGAATGTAAATGAGGCTCTATCTTGCCCTGATAAGGAAAGGTAGATGAAAGCAATGGAGGAAAGAGATGGAATCAATGAGATTGAACCAAGTTTGGGAACTAGTCAATATTCCGAAACGACGCAGAGCCATTGAAAATAAATCGATTCTCAAAATAAAGCGTAAAACTAATAGCTCAATTAAGAGATATAAGACTCGCTTTGTGGCGAATGAGTATAACCAACAAGAAAGAATCAACTATGAAGTTACTTTTTCTTTATGGCAAGATTTACCTCAATTCGCCTTGTTCTAGCAATAATGGCTAACTTGGATCTTTAATTAACAATTGGATGTAAAGACTGCTTTTCTTAATGGAGAATTAGAAGAAAAAATTTATATGGAACAACCCATTAGGTTTGTCACTAATGGCCAAGAACATAAAGTATGTCGACTTTTGAGATCGATATATGGCCTCAAGCATTCTTCAAGTTAATGGTATATAAGATTTCACAATATCGTAATGGTATATGATTTTGAGATGATTAATGAAGATAATTGCGTATATATAAAAAGATCCAAAGGTCATTTTGTGATTTTATTATTATACGTTGATGATATACTGATTGCTGAAAGTAATATGAAGTTTGTCAAAACAATCAAAAGTTGATTATATTCTAATTTTGAAATGAAAGACATGGATGAAACTATGTATATCCTTGGAGTTAAGATTTCAAGAGATCGTTTGAGAAAGTTATTATCTCTTTTGCAAGAGACTTACATAAATAAAATCCTTGAACGATTTTGTATGCAAGACAATAAACCCATTGATACTTCTATTGTAAAAGGTGAAGGTCTTAGCCACAGAATGTGTCTTAAGATTCCACAAGAGAAAGAAAAAATAAAAAGCATTCCTTATGTAAGTGTTGTTGGAAACTTAATGTATGCTATGATAGGTACTAGACCTGACATATGTTATGCAGTTGGATTGAGGAGTATATACCAATCCAATCTAGGTTAAACACATTAGGCTGTTGTCAAAAGAATCCTAAGGTATCTAAAAGCTACTGCTAATTATGCACTAAGTTATCAAAGAAGAAATTTTTATCTTAAGGCTACACTGATGCTGATTGGGAAGGAGATCTAGATGAGAGAAAATCTATCTTTGGGAATATGTTCTTATTGAATAATGGCATCATATCATGGAGTAGTAAAAAACAAAAGTGTATAGCTTTATCTACCATGGAAGCCGAGTTCGTGGCTTTGTCAACAATAGTGCATGAGAGTATCTAGCTTAAGAGATTTTTGAATCATTTAGGTGTCACTAATGAGGTTGTAAATTCAATTTTGGTATACTGTGATAGCTAAGTAGTAATAGCTTACACTAAAGATCTCAAGTTCCATTGTAAAATCAAACATATAGACATTAAGTATAACTATGTTAAAGATGTAGTTACATGAAAGGATGTGGACGTACAGTATATATCTATACATAGAATGTTAGCAGATCCGATGACAAAATCGATTTCTAGAAATGTTTTTCATAGTCATGTGAAATCTCTTGGACTGCGTAGAATAAAATTTACTACATATTGTAATTTCCCTGAATGTTCATAATTAATTAAGTTTAAAGTTATTGCCTATGAATTTTTGTAACATTTATGGATAATGAAGTTTGATGCTTTATGTTGAGAAAGTATGTCGGACAAATGAGAGATTAGCCTACTCACACGGGTGATCGTCTCTATTTACTTCGTGTTGAATAGAGATGAAACGAAATTTAAGCTCATTATTTAGGTGATAATTGAGAGCTCGAGCTTAAATATATGTCTCATCTTAATAGAATGTTGAGATGAGGATTCAATATTTATCATGTCCAAAACTGAAATAACCCACATATTTCAATTTATCCATCTTTATTACCAGATGTAATTTTATATGAATACTTTTGAGTAGAATAGTTACGTGAACTCAAGTTAGACATTGGGTGTGTCTAAATTGTCATTTGTATAATATTGAATGAATAGGCATATGTTCCATAGGAAAGGAGAAAATATTGTAATACATATTTCATATTACGTATGCAGAAATCGACTAATGAGAGTTGGCAAAAGTTTAGATCTCAATTTTATAAGCCATATTAGACTCTCGATGATATAATTCCTCATTTAGCGCTCTTACGACTTTTCATTATTCTTAAGATCTCTATTTAGTGTTTTCTATCTTAGAGTATTGCCTATGGTCATGAATCGATTCGATCCAATGGGACATTTCTAGAAAAAAGCTGAACTGAGATTGAGAGATCTAATGGAAGAGAAAGATCGATTTAGAGCTTTAAGTCACATTATAGGTTATATTCACAGACCAATTGGTTATAATTATTTAGTATAATCATAACTGTAAATATAACATATCATATTTAAATGAGATCGAGAGAGAGATACGTATGTGACTGATTAATCTAGGGTACAGCATATAAAAATTTACTTTTTGATCATGCCTAAACTTTGAGCTATCATATACTCCTAATGGATGTATGGTAACGAGCTATCAGCGTATGTTGATCTCATGGATTATTTGTCAATATGAACTTTGTAGAGAAGAGAAAGTTATGTTTACTCCTCCACGGATGAGTGAAAGTTGTTAGTCCTTATTGGGCAAGTGGAAGCTATTCGCCTTGCATGGATGAATGGGAGATGAAGGTGTATGGAACTTACTGTACTGCCTGTGCGGGAAACCACACCCTCCCATAGATAATTGCGAAGGCAATTATATTTTAAATAAAGGGAAATCACATTTCTTTTTATCTATCCTCTCTCCTACTCATGTCATTTATCGACAAACATTATCGACAATAGATGACGACAAACAATGCTCTCTTTCTTCACTGTTGATTGCGATCGAAGTGTAGAATCTCTTCCAATTGTGAAACAACTCTTAATCCGTGGCAATTATGGTACATCCCTTATGTGATGTGTCGTTTGATCAGTGATACAAGTTAGACTAAGGTATGTTCTTTCACACATTCTTCGTTGAGAAACAAGAAATTTGTTTCCCGTTCATGCTTGAAATCGATTCTCCTTTAGGCTTTGTTAAAGATGATGAGATTTGAGAGTGAGCAATCACAGGGATGATGTAACTGGTCAAAAGCCAACGGACAATAGTAGTGCTTCTCGATCTCTCAGTTTGTCTGAGTCTCATTCGCTCATTCTGGACTCTCTTTTGGTCTCACAAGAACCAAACCTCTCTTGGCCCTGAGCTTTGCTTCTGTTTATGGTTTCTTTTTCAGAAGCCCCCCTCTCTTAGCTATTTTTTTTTTGTCCACCGAGCCTCGATGAAAATTTCTTCTTTTTATTATTTTTGCCACCTAAGCTTCTTAGTTTTTTTGCTGCATCCATGAAGATCATGCTCCCACCGTCACCCTGCCATGAGGTAACCCTTGGGCTGCGATGATGGCGACCATCGCACCATGGCTTGGTATACCGCTGCTTGTTTTTTGGATTTCTCACAGACTCCCTCCTCTAGAGCTTTCTGCCTTGTTCTTGGTCTGTCCTCCTTTGAGTCCCCTCCTTTCCCTCTCTCTCTCTCTCTTCCTATTTCTTTTATATCCTTAGCCAAACTTCTTCTCTTTGCTCCACGCCTTTTCTTTCCACTCAAAAGCAGATTTTTTTTAACCTCTCTTCCCTCTAATCATCTCCCACCATTTCTTGCTCAAGTTTCCTTGCATGGTCCTGAATCCTTGTGCAGATTATGTGAATGGGTGTGCGTGGGCGGTGAGTGAGTGGAATGTGGAAGAGATAAGTGCCAGTGAGTGAGATGTGATGGTGAGAGTGGACGTGAGAGTGATTGTGAGTGAGCGGCCTGTGATTGGGCTGCATTTTTTTTTTAATAACAAAAGGACAATGCAAGTTTACTTATTTTGGTCTTATATTCAAAAAATGAAAATAAATTAAACTAAATCAAGATCGACAAAATTAGGTGTTAGCACCAATCAACAACGTTGACTGGTCAATATTGACGTGGCGCCACCACGTGATGAACAAGTGGCAGCCATATGGTGATCCATGTTAGTGAGGGATTTTCCCTTAATAATAAAATTGAATAGTAAATAAAAATGATCGGATAGATATGGTTCTATCATGTGTCATGATATGAGAACTTTCAGAATTGAAAGATTTGTAAAATAGAAAAATGAAGAAAAAATAAAAAAAATTAAAATTCAAAAATTGCCTAATACATTATTTTAGACCAGCTAGGACCCATACGATCTAGGTCGGGTGCCTTTTGGTACAGGTCGGGTTACCCAATCGAGATCATTTTTTGAAATAAAAGAAAATAAAAAAGAAAGTTAAACACCTCTAAAAAGTAATAAAAAATAGAAAATCATAAAAAAAATCATAAAAAATTAGAAAAAATTCTAATTTTTTTTTTGTAAAATTTTAGAAAATCACAAAAAAAAAAAGAATGGTTAGTTTTGATTAGTTCGACCTAATTCTCCTAGTTTCGAACTTAGATTCCGTAAAAAATGATGATTTTGTCCTTTTAGGCAAATTGTCCCCAAATTGTTACCAAACCCTAATTGAACATTCTCTAAGACTATCGGGTTTTACTAAAGTCATTTGATGCATTTATCCCAGTACATTGGATCCTTGATTGTGTGCTTTCCTTTATTTGGTTGTGATTGCTAGTGTAGTTCTCCCATTTGCATGAAAACCTGGAGATAAGACTTGCCTCACCCTGAAATTTAAAAATTGAAAATTTGCATGAACAAGTTAGAAAAACACTTACCAAAAGGACACAGAATTAAAGAATCTCTCCCAATAACTTGAAATCAATTACCCCTGTGATGATTTGGTATGGTTTTGGAAGGACTCAAGTCAAATCTGTCCTTCAGGTTTAGTAATCCATTAGCCCTCCTCGATTTTTTGAGAGGGTCGCAACAATCAACATGAAGAAAAATATCATGAAGTTTTTTGGTCAATGTCTAGCTTGTTAGGAAGGTGATCCATTTGAAGTACCTAAATGTTTAAAAGGGAGCAAGAATCGGTCGGTCACGGCTGAAAGTTTTGAATTTTATTGATTCCATGGTTAAACAAATACAGAAAGTCATCCCATTCCAAGGTCCTAATAATGGTTTAATGCTGTGGGAGAAGACCTTATATTATCTTGACGCCTTGTCAGTATAAGCCAATCGAGCACCAATATTCCTCTCTAGTGGCCTTCCTCTAGGAATTCCGACTACTTGTCTTGAATTAGAAGATCTTGTTAAAAGCAAATTTGACCTAAACCATCGTCGAGACTTGAATTAAGCCATCTTTTACTTCAACAGAGATTCTTCTCATAGTGTCATTCTAATGAATAATCTCCTTCTCAAATTTAAAAAAAAGAAGAAGTATGCGATGAATTTCTTGCATAACATTATGATGATGCAATATTTTTGACGCAAACAAAGTGGCAAAAAAATTGGAAATCGATCTTTCTTGTTCCCAGAAGCATCAGCAAGAGACCTGATTTTCATTTTCTGAGTCTCTTGTTAGGTTCATCATCAAGTTCTAGCAGCTTACTCACTATTGAATCCATGGTGGGTCTCTTGTTCCTGTCCTCATCCACACATGACACGCCAATCTCCACAAGCATTTTTGCTTGCTTCTTGTTATATTTCCCTTTCAATCTCCTGTCCACCAACTCGTCTATATCCCCAAATCCTCTCCACATTGAATCCTTCTCTTCATCTCCCGCATGAAGATCGTCAGCTTGGTTTCCTGCTCCTCATTCTCTGCTTTCTTCACGACCCAATTCGAGAGCCGAACCCCCTCACTAGCTCCAGGACCGTCACACCGTAACTGTATACGTCGACTTTTGCCATGATCGGGAGGTTCAAGGCCCACTCAGGAGCCATGTAGCCCTTCGTCCCCTTAATGCGCGAGAATTGAGAATTCATGTTGCCCCTCTTTAATAGTTTCGCCAGCCAGAAGTCTGCAACCTTTGGCTCAAATGTCTTATCCAAGAGGATATTCTCAGGCTTCACATCACAGTGGATAAGCCACTTGAGGCACTCGTGGTGCAGGTAGGCCAGGCCTTTGGCCATGCCAAGCGCGATCCTGAACCGATCCCTCCACTCGATGAGGCTCCCTGAGAACAAGTGCTTGTCCAGAGACTGATTCTACACATACTCATGGACCAAGAGCTTGTGCTTGTCTTCACAACAGAACCCCCACATCCTCACTAGGTTCATGTGATTTATCTTCCTAATTGTATTGACTTCAGCCCAGAAGACCTCCTCCTCATGGTACACATCTCCAAGTCTCTTCACAGCCATGACCCTTTTGTCCGCTAAAATGCCCTTGTACACCATTCCTGACGCTCCTCTCCCTATCTCTCCCTTGAAGTTTCGGCTCGCGTTCTTGAGTTCCTCATAGCTGAACCTCCTGAAGAGGCTCGTTGTTATCGTGCGGTACTCGTCTTCCACTAAGCTCTGCACATCACGCTTTCTAAAGAGAATCCATCAGCCTGACAAAAAGATAAGTATCTCAGCCGCCCCAATCGCAGACACGACCCAGTACAGGTAGGTCCATCTCACCCTCTTACCTATAGTGTTATATTTGGTAGATGAACCTTCTGTTAATTGGTCTCGAGCAGCGGAGCATTCAGGATCACTGCCTTTGCGAATTGGCTCCAAGGAAGCTATCATGGAGATGGGCAGTTTCAGATGTAAAGTTCCAGGAAAATTCGGGTCTTCAAGCTGTTGAAGAGCGACCTCTTCGTGTAACACCATCTTTGTGTGTCCCAGTAGATGAACCCCAAGCAACTGTAGTCATCCAAGCAGGCCTGCCTACAAAAATTGAATGAGGTGTTGTTGTTGTAGGCAGCGTCAGACCTGTAATAGTTTGTGTTGGGAAGCACGGCCAGTCACTAGGCTCGCTCATCTCGTAACCAGGAGGGCATGTGAACTTGGGTTCGAGTGTGAACACAAATCCCATTCCTCCCACATATCCCATGCACCTCACACAGCAGCGCAAGCGCCTGCCACGTCACCCCTCATGACCCCGTCTGCTTGTCCAAGTTGTAGAGCGTGAGGTTCCCATCGGGGTCCATTGTCAGCCGCCTTTTGATCCCCCAGCCTTGGTTGGAAGCATTGAATTGAAACTGGTCACTCGATTGAAAATGGCCTGTCTCGTCTAGGACTGCAATCCGGCTGCTGTTGTAATCTGTTCTCCCGTTTTGGAACACATCTAAGTCAGGACTAGGCCAGTAGAGGCTGGCTATGTCCTGTCCGTCATATATCAACCTCAGTACATTGTCATTGTCGAAGTAGTAGAGATTGAAATAGCCAGAGTAAAATGCTCTTGCTTTTAGAGATGACACCAGTTTCTTGCTCTTGGTGAGGAGCTGGTTTGCAGCAGAGAATCAGTTGGATACTGTTCGCGCGATTTGAATCGGGAATATCTTTTACCGAAATTCGTACTTCGGTTTTTATTAAGAAGGTTGTGGCTCTGTTCTGATGGAAGATTGGGGCGAACAAGCGAATGGGTGTGGGCGATTAATAAAAGCGATGGGAATGGTAAAGATCTACTAGCTATACTACTCCTAATTGCCTAGAATTGAAATAGATTGCCTGGATCCGAAAGTACAAGGAACGAAGGGTGCAGGAAAGTTAAGGCTACACTACGAACAACAATGAAGGCTAAAACTTAAAAGAAACAGTGTATTTTCTGGATGATTGCCCCCCAGCCTTCCTTTCCTTCCTTCTAAGTATTTATCCTCTTTGCACGTCTAACCGCTCAAGCAGTTATTCTTTGATTTCAAATCTTTGAATTTGGTGCTGTGTTTACCTCTTTCTAACTCACGATTTTCACAACTGACCCACGCAAATCGGAACTCATGCCTTCCATGATTTGTAACTGCATAATTAACTGTGTCGTTTTGAATGATATCTCTTGATTTTGAGAAACCTGTTCGCACCCATGAGTCTTGATTGTATTTCCCGAATTTCGGGAATAATCTCCGTGTGTTATGTATTCAAGATATACCAAATTCAGGTACACCATGTCCTGCATTCGATACGCTTTCTTTTGAACTTCCGAATGGTACGCATATCCTGAAGGCAAAACACTATTATTATTCGGTATGACGTTTTCTT
>JAGVVM010020455.1:0-63411 GCA_019149425.1 Psidium friedrichsthalianum
TCATTTCCTCCCATAGTTTTTTTACCTAATTGAGCTGCGCTAGGCCCCTTTCTCGTCAGCGCATTCGAAATCACGCACCTCAATTTCTTAATTGGTGGGCAAAACCAAAATTGATCCTTTTATATGTACCTAACTGATGGCTTCGGATAAAATCACAGCCATTTGCTTTGAATGAATGGTGTCGTGACACGAACAGCGATATGTGACCTTGAATTCAAATGAAACCATTGATCGGTAAGCCGACTGCAAATATTAACATTGCAATATATGAATAAATAACAAACCAAGATTGTGACTTTTTTAAAATTTTTTGAGGTCCCATGTTCTCGCGGGGTCCTTTCAACATGGGTACGGGCAGATATTCACTATTCATACCAAGTGAATATGATTAGAAACAACCCCCCCCCCCCCCCCCCCCCCCCCCCCCCCCCCCAAACCCCCCAAAAAAAAAATACCATAAGAATTGGCAACTTCTGGACAGAAAAACCAACAAAAACGATAATATAAGAGGTAGGTCCCGCACTTGTCCCGTCCTTCTCTCACCGCAGCCCCTCTTCTCTTCTCTTCTCTCTCCTTGGTCTTCTTCTTTGGTTCCCGGCGTAGCAAGAAAAGAAAGCCAAAGAGCGAAGTCGGAGAGCCGCCGCCGCCGCCGCTTCGATTTCCTTTCCTCCTCTCCTCCCCTCTCTTCCCCTCTCTCTCCACCTTCTCTCACCCCATGCTCGCCCACTCTCGCAGTTGGGAAATCTCGATCCTTCTCCATACGGGTCTGTTCGTCTCTTGATTGCCCGCCGCCCTTTTCTTCTGCTGCTGCTGCTCTTTTCAAACCATTTCTGCCATCAATCATATTGAGGTTTTCTTGTTTTGGGTGCTCTGTTCTTCGTGGGGACGTTCGAGATTTCGCTGCGGGTGGTCGTCGCCGTCTTTCAGACAAATCTCGACTGAATTTAATTGATTTTTTCATTAATATTTTCCGTGAAGGTGTCGTGATTTTAACGATACTAGAGCACATCGACATGAACGCTCCCCCTGTAAATTTGCGCCCATCAGTGCAACGTTAAGGATCTCCAAGAGAAAGAAATCAAGCACACACACACAAAAAAAAGTTTTCCTTTCTGTCGTGCTTTATGTTCGGAAAAATGGGAGCTTGGGAGGGGAGCTCTTGGCCTGTGTTTTTAGGGTTTCTCTTCACTTTCAGCCTTCTTCTCTGCATGGCGCAAGGAGACGTCCACACCTACACGCTCGTGGTGAGTGAACATCATCTACCATCTGTCAAGATTTGGCACTGTCGTTTTGGGAATCGCTCTTCTTTTTTTGGCGTTTCCTTTGTTGTTATGACGTTCTGACCATCGTCATTACAAGCTTGCCATCAACTGTGATCGCCATACTTGCATGCTCGAAACGACATGACTCTTGATGCACGATGCAGCTGCAAGAGACCGAGTTGAGAGGTTATGTGAGAACAAAAGCATTCTAGTGGCCAATGGAAGCTTCCCGGGTCCGACGGTTTGGGCGCACCAAGGAGATACTGTTGTCGTTACAGTCGTGAACGACGGAAATTACGGCGTCACAATTCACTGGTAAAATCACCTATATTCTTTGCTCTTCTTTTTTACTTTCCATCGCTCTAACTAGAAAATGAGATGTATAGTCCATCGGGCGTATGAGTTTTGTTTTCGAACCAAACAAAAAGGCAAGATTGAATCGCACCACACACGTAGGCATGGAGCGAAGCAGATGTGCAATCCATGGCATGATGGCCCGGAGTACGTTACGCAGTGCCCCATCCAACCCAAGCAAAACTTCACTCAAACGGTCGTGCTTGATAGAGAAGAAGGGACGCTCTGGTGGCACGCTCATAGCGATTGGACTAGAGCATCCGTGCACGGCGCTCTCATTATTTACCCTAAACCTGGAAATGAGCACCCTTATAAGCATGACGCGGAGCGGACGATTATACTTGGTGAGGCCCTTCTACACGTGTACACAATTCGACCATCACTTTAAAGGTTAATGTGTACGCAAACTGAAGCAAAGCACATTCCATTCGGGTTATGGCGATGCAGGCGAATGGTATGAAAAGAACCTCACCGAGATGGTCATTAATGCAACGAGGACCGGCGGAGACGTGGACACATCGGTTGCCTACACCATCAACGGCCAACCCGGTGACTTTTATCAGTGCTCCAAAGTATTTTAACTGGTTTAGTACTAAGTTCGTTCACATGTTTCATTCGTTACAGTTGATGTTGTCTATTTCATCGTCAATAGCAATAAAAGCTACAACCACACGATATAAACGAAATACTAAGGATTCCATCTGAAAAACTCCGCACCCAGCTAACATCAATCACAGTTTTCAATAAATAGGTAGGACCTTACGTGACCTTTCACGCTATTACGATTGCAGAATCTACCTACCGGAGAACGGTCGATCCAAGAAGACTTACCTTCTGCGGATCATCACGGCTATATGAACGAAGAGAATGTTCTTCGGCATAGCCGACCACACCCTTACCCTCGTCGGGATGGATGGAGCTTACTTAGAGCAAGTGAACACCAGCTACATAATGATAGCGCCGGACAAACCCCATGGATGTTTTTATAGTCACGCAGACCAAGAACCGGGTCGCTATTACATTGTCGGCAGTCCTTTTTGCGGACACTCAAGCTCCATCCGATACGACTATGCCCTCGGGCGATTCTCCATTACAATGGAGGGGCACGGACCACGTGCATATCCTAATTCTACTACCCTTCCAGGCTCGCAGATAGGGATTCTGCGAGAGCTTCATGCGGCTTTTGAAGAGTCTGGCCGATGACAAGCATCCTATCAAGGTCCTCGTTGAACATCACGAAACGCTTGTACCTCACGGTCTCTGTGAATAACGTGGAAGCGCCAAGGGCGACACTTGCGATAGGTCCGAATGGTAACAGGCACTCGGCGAGCTTAAATAACATAAGCTGGACGGCGCCAAACATGGACATTCTTCAAGCGTACTACCGGTATTTTGTTGCATTTGAACTCGAGCACCTTGGATTCCAATAGCTTATTAGCAAAGTCATCATCTCGGCAAAGATATCTGCCGTGCGTTTGAACTTATGCAATTAATTTGCAGGAAGCTACCGGGGATCTACTAACACAGATTTTTCCGATCAAACCTCCGCTTATTCAACTTCACGGGAGACCGTAGGTGATAATGTGAACGTATCCCTGTGGTGGGAAAAACAGTGGTGGAGCCGATCGAATACGGTTCAGAGGTTCGATAATCTTCCAGGGAGACTAATATCCCTGCAGCCGAGAACCACCCCGATGCATCTACACGGTGTATAGCTTTTACTTGGTCGGTTCGGGGACGCGGGAATTTCTCTCCAAACACGAGCATATTGACATACAATTTGACCTATCCACCCAAAATCAACACCGTTGCACTTCCAAAAAATGGATGGGCAACCATAAGATTCCAAGCCGATAATCCTGGTAGGTTCACCATATCAAAACGACAACAGTGCTTATGCATTAATTAATAGCAAAACCCACTATTTATATCATCAAGTTGTGGTTTTTAGGACATGAACTAGTTTATTAAACACACAGAAGCATAGGAAGCGAAAAAGTATATAAACGTACATCAATGCGATAATGACTTTGAATATATCGAGTTGGATAAAACTCCTCTTTTACCAAACCACCACTTTTCATGTAAAAGCTAACTTATTCGGCTTATTTCTCAAGAGTCTGGTTCATGCACTGTCATCTGGAACGCCATGCGAGCTGGGGAATGGCCACGGCCTTTCATCGTCTCGAATGGCCCTATACGAAGGAAACTAGCATAGCGCGGCGACATGCCCCCGGAATGCCCCCATGTCCGATATCGTAGATCAATCAGCCTCTCTCTCTTTTAAACATCGATTTGTGCTTGGTGATTATCGAGACACATATGCAGTACGATTTCTCACTCAAATTGGGTGCTTTATGGTAGTTTGTGAAGTTTATGCTGCTGTAGCTGGAAGCATGCATTTGAACCATTCAAATGAGGCCCATAAGCTGATGCATCTGTGTCTTTCCATGAACAGAATTCCTTGTTGGGGGTAGACGTCACATACTCTTATTTACGAACGACAAGAGACTAGACGATTATCAAATGATCTATTAAACAGGGAGAAGACAAGAAAAGCAAAAGCAAAAAAATTGGCAAGTACGTATCTTCTTCCTGAAAGACAACACTCGTTCGTTTGAAATGCAAGATGAGGATTTAAATTTTTTTTGTCATGGAGAGTAAAGACTACTCAAGTCTTTTTCAGGGTTATTAATGGGTGCCAATCACTCTGCTTCACCGTTTATACTTGAGCGTCCGCTCCTTCCCTCTCTATCCCACTCCACACAATCATTCAGCTTGTGATGAAATAGATGGGGGTAGTTACATCGCCTCTTTCGGCGCCAATGACCGTCGTCCGATTCAGCGGAAATGGCCACTGTGGAGCTCGTCCTCTTTCTCATAAATCTGTTCGTTCGTGGGTGGCCAAACCCGTCTGCTGGAGCTCGGGGTTGTCAATACTTTTCGCAGTGGCTATAGCGGCTAAAACAAGAGACAGAAAGAAGAACAGGAAAAGAAAGAAGTAAGTAGGAGAAGCTAGCCTAGAAAATCGAAACTTTTAAGGCAGTCTATTCCAAATTTAAGTTATACTTTATGTAATAAAGATCCATTATTTCAATTTTTTCTTACTTTACTCCGATTATTCACACCGATTCATTATTTCTTAAAATTAATATAAGACAGTCTATATGGATATTTTACGTAACAAATAGTTTTCATGATGTTTCTTTTTAATAAGTTTCTTCCCCACAAAATATAAGATAATTTCAAGTTTCAAGACAGGAGAGATTGAGAATATATACCAATTTGACTTAATGAAATTAACTAGTTGATCTATCAGTCCAAACTAGTCACGTTAATTTCTTTCATTTGCTAAAAATGTTTCATGGAATATTCGAATATATTTAGGAAGGATAATAAGTTTGAGATTAAGCTAGGAATCAATTCTATCGGGGTAAAGGACAAACTCTTGGATTCATCCTTAAATCAAGACTTGAAGTTTATTTTAAATGGTCCTAGAAGGATAACAAAGATGGCCATAGATGTTATTGCACAATGGGATAAGTTCAATTGTCCACAGCATGGATAAGACAAGAAATGGAACTCGCCAATGGCAATGGAAGATACAATTTTTCTTCTTATATCCAAGTTACTCAATTCCTTGGCATCTTGTCAAGCGGTCTTTAAAAGTGATTGCTGGTGCTAATTGATACTATTCAACAAAATGGCCTTTGGCCTTGGTGCATTCCTTTTTCATCTTGGAGTCTCTCGTTTCGTAGTTAGAAACAATCTGGGATAGAGTTTGAAGTGGACCATTAGAACTAGTGATGTTGGTTACTCATGAACTCGCAAATGAGTTTTTTTTTAATCAAAATTTGAAGTGAAACCATCAGAACTAGGTATATTGTTGCTCACTAAGAGCCTGTAAAAATGAGTTTTTTTTTCATCAAATAGTATTTGCTATAATACTAGTGTTGGATGGTCTTGGGTCTCTCTTCATCTCAAAAACTAACTCAAAAGATGAGACTTTCGTTCATACTTATAACGCCAGCCCTTTCCACAATCGATATGAGATAGCTGCAACTTATAAATCGATAGTCATATCTCCCCCGCGTGACTGTCAGCACTTATAATCGATCGCCGTATCTATCTGCGTGACTATTGGATCTAGACTTGCTGGTTAATCTTACACCTCTGATATCAGTATTAAGTGGTCTTGGGCCTCTCTTATCCCAAAAGCCTAGCTTAAAAGATGAAATTTTTCCTCATACTAATAATCGAACTATCAGCTCCTTCTACAATCGATAATGGGATAACCTCAATAAATAGGAACTTGCAAATTCCTTTCCTTTTAAATGATTTCCTTCTAGAGATAAAAATATACGCGTTAGTGTAGGGTTAGCAAAAAAACCACGGATCCAACCAAACGAACCAAACCGTACCTAACCGGCTATGTTTTGGATCAGTACCGGCGGGTTGTCATTTCGGTTTTCCGATTTCAATTTTTCAAAACCGGCGAGTATCGTTTTTCGGTTCCAGTTTCAGATGGGAATCATCCAACCGCCCAAATCGAGCCGTTTTATATAATAATATGAGCCAATTATTTTAATGAATTAAAAATAATAATTTCATTAAATAATTGGCTCATATATATTATATGAAAAACCGGTACTCGATTGGCGGGTTGGATGATTCCCATCTGAACTGGGAACGAACGATACTCGCCGTTTTTTGAAAATTGAATCGGAAACCGAACCACATAACCGCCGGTTACGATCCAAAATTAGCCGGTTAGGTACGGGTTTGGTCGGTTTGTTGGATCGTGGTTTTTTTGCTCAACCCTACCACTAACGCTATTTTTTACTCTAGATAGGAAATCATTAAAAGGAAAGGATTTGCAGTTTCCTATTTTATTGAGGTTATCCATATCAGATTGTAGAAGGAGCTGATAGTCGATTTATTAGTATGAGGAAAAAATTTCATCTTTTAAGCTAGCTTTTTGGGATTAAGAGAGGCCCAAGACCACTTAATACTGATATCAGAGTGTAGATTACCACAAGTCCTAGATCTAAATCCAATAGTCACGCAGGATAGATACGGCGATCGATTATAAGTGCGGCTAGTACACGCGGGGGAGATATGACTATCGATTTATAAGTGCAGCTATCTCATATCGATTGTGGAAAGGGCTGGCGGTATAAGTATGAACGAAAGTCTCATCTTTTGAGTTAGTTTTTGAGATGAGAGAGACCCAAGACCATCCAACACTAGTATTATAGCAAATACTATTTATTAAAAAAAACTCATTTTTACAGGCTCGTGAGCAACAATATTACTAGTTCTGATGGTTCACTTCAAATTTTTGATTAAAAAAAAACTCATTTTTGGCAAGTTCCATGAGTAACAACATCACTATTTCTAATGGTCCACTTCAAACTCTATCCCAGATTGTTTCTAACTACGAAACGAGAGTCCAAGATGAAAAAATGAATGCACCAGGCCAAAGGCCATTTTTGTTGAATAGTATCAATTAGCACCATGGCAATCACTTTTAAAGACCGCTTGACAGATGCCAAGGAATTGAGTAACTTTGGATATAAGAAGAAAAATTGTATCTTCCATTGCCATTGGCGAGTTCCATTTTTCTTGTCTTATCCATGCTTGGACAATTGAACCTCTATCCCATTGTGCAATAACATCTATTGCCCCTTTGTTATCCTTCTAGGGACCATCTAAATTAAACTTCAAGTCTTGATTTAACGGATAATCCAAGAGTTTGTCCTTACCCCGATAATTTGATTCCTAGCTTAACTCAACTTTTTATCCTTCCTAAATATATTCGAATATTCCATGAAACATTTTTAGCAAATGAAAGAAATTAACGTGACTAGTTTGGACTTGATAGATCAACTAGTTAATTTCAGTAAGTCAATTTGGTATATATTCTCATCTCTCCTGTCTTGAACTTGAAATTATCTTTATTTTTGTGGGAAGAACTTATTAAAATGACATCATGAAAACTATTTTGTTACCGTAAATATCCATATAGACTGTCTTATATTAATTTTTAAGAAATATGAATCGGTGTGAATAATCGAGATAAGTAAGAAAATTATGAAATAATGGATCTTTATTACATAAAGTATACTTAACTTGGAATAGACTGCCTTAAAAGTTTCGATTTTCTAGGCTAGCTTCTCTTACTTGACTTCTTTCCTACTTACTTCTTTCTTTTCCCTGTTCTTCTTCTGTCTCTTGTTTAGTCCGCTATAGGCCACTGCGAAAGTATTGACACCACGAGCTCCAGCAGACGGGTTTGGCCACCCACGAACGAACAGATTTATGAGAAAGGGACGAGCTCCACAGTGGCCATTTCCGCTGAATCGACGACGGTCATTGGCGCCGAAAGAGGCGATGAACTACCCCCATCTATTTCATCACAAGCTGAATGATTGTGGAGTGGGATAGAGAGGGAAGGAGCGGACGCTCAAGTATAACGGTGAAGCAGAGTGATTGGCACCCATTAATAACCCTGAAAAAGACTTTGAGTAGTCTTACTCTCCATGACAAAAAAATTTAACTCCTCATCTTGCATTTTCAAACGAACGAGTGTTGTTCTTTCAGGAAGAAGATACGTACTGCAATATTTTTTTGCTTTTGCTTTTCTTGTCTTCTCCCTGTTTAATAGATCATTTGATAATCGTCTCAGATCTCTTGTCGTCGTAAATAAGAGTATGTACGTCTACCCCACACAAGGAATTCTGTTCATGGAAAGACACAGATGCATCAGCTTTATGGGCCTCATTTGAATGGTTCAAATGCATGCTTCCAGCTACAGCAGCATAACTCACAAACTAACCATAAAGCACCCAATTTGAGTGAAATCGACTGCATATGTGTCTCGATAATCACCAAGCATCAAATCGATGTTAAAAGAGAGAGAGGTGATTGATCTACGATCCCGGACATGGGGGCATGTCCGGGGGCATGTCGCGCATGCTAGTTTCCTTCGTAGGGCCATTCGAGACGATGAAAGCCCGTGGCCATTCCCCAGCTCGCATGGCGTTCCAGATGACAGTGCATGAACCAGACTCCTGAGAAATAAGCCGAATAAGTTAGCTTGTACATGAAAAGTGGTGGTTTGGTAAAAAGAGAGTTTTATCCAACTCGATATATTCAAAGTCATTATCGCATTGATGTACGTTTATATACTTTTCGCTCTCCTATGCTTCTGTGTGTTTATAAACTAGTTCATGTCCTAAAAACCACAACTTGATGATATAATAGTGGCTATTAATTAATGCATAAGCACTGTTGTCGTTTTGATAGGTGAACCTACCAGGATTATCGGCTTTGAATCTTATGGTTGCCCATCCATTTTTTGGAAGTGCAACGGTGTTGATTTTGGGTGGATAGGTCAAATTGTATGTCCATATGCTCGTGTTTGGAGAGAAATTTCCCGCGTCCGAAACCGACCAAGTAAAAGCTATAACCGTGTAGATGCATCGGGTGGTTCTCGGTTGCAGGGATATTAGTCCCCTGGAAGATTATTTCGACCTCTGAACCGTATTCGATCGGCTCCACCACTGTTCTCCCACCACAGGATACGTCACATTATCACCTACGTCTCCCGTGAAGTTGAAAATAACGCGGAGGTTGATCGGGAAAATCTGTGTAGTAGATCCCGGTAGCTTCCTGCAAATTAATTGCATAAGTTCAAACGCACGGCAGATATCTTGCCGAGATGATGACTTTGCTAAATAAGCTATTGAATCCAAGGTGCTCGAGTTCAAATGCAACAAAATACCGGTAGTACGCTTGAAGAATGTCCATGTTTGGCGCCGTCCAGCTTATGTTATTTAAGCTCGCCGAGTGCCTGTTACCATTCGGACCTTCGCAAGTGTCGCCCTTGGCGCATTCCACGTTATTCACAGAGACCGTGAGGTACAAGCGTTTCGTGATGTTCAACGGGACCTTGATAGGATGCTTGTCATCGGCCAGACTCTTCAAAAGCCGCATGAAGCTCTCGGCAGAATCCCTATCTGTCGAGCCTGGAAGGGTAGTAGAATTAGGATATGCACGTGGTCCGTGCCCTCCATTGTAATGGAGAATCGCCGAGGGCATAGTCGTATCGGATGGAGCTTGAGTGTCCGCAAAGGACTGCCGACCATGTAATAGCGACCCGGTTCTTGGTCTGTCGTGACTAAAACATCCAGGGTTTGTCCCGGCGCTATCATTATGTAGCTGGTGTTCACTTGCTCTAAGTAAGCTCCATCCATCCCGACGAGGGTAAGGGTGTGGTCGGCTATGCCGAAGAACATCTCTTCGTTCATAATAGCGCTGATGATCCGCAGAAGGTAAGTCTTCTTGGGATCGACCGTCATCCGGTAGGTAGATTCTGCATCGTAATAGCGTGAAAGAGTCACGTAAGGTCCTACCTATTTATTGAAAACTGTGATTGATGTTAGCTGGGTGCGAGTTTTTCAGATGGAATCCTTAGTATTTCGTTTATATCGTGTGGTTGTAGCTTTTATTGCTATTGACGATGAAATAGACAACATCAACTGTAACGAATGAAACATGTGAACGAACTTAGTACTAAACCAGTTAATACCTTTGGAGCACTGATAAAAGTCACCGGGTTGGCCGTTGATGGTGTAGGCAACCGATGTGTCCACGTCTCCGCCGGTCCTCGTTGCATTAATGACCATCTCGGTGAGGTTCTTTTCATACCATTCGCCTGCATCGCCATAACCCGAATGGAATGTGCTTTGCTTCAGTTTGCGTACACATTAACCTTTAAGTGATGGTCGAATTGTGTACACGTGTAGAAGGGCCTCACCAAGTATAATCGTCCGCTCCGCGTCATGCTTATAAGGGTGCTCATTTCCAGGTTTAGGGTAAATAATGGAGAGCGGCCGTGCACGGATGCTCTAGTCCAATCGCTATGAGCGTGCCACCAGAGCGTCCCTTCTTCTCTATCAAGCACGACCGTTTGAGTGAAGTTTTGCTTGGGTTGGATGGGGCACTGCGTAACGTACTCCGGGCCATCATGCCATGGATTGCACATCTGCTTCGCTCCATGCCTACGTGTGTGGTGCGATTCAATCTTGCCTTTTTGTTTGGTTCGAAAACAAAACTCATACGCCCGATGGACTATACATCTCATTTTCTAGTTAGAGCGATGGAAAGTAAAAAAAGAAGAGCAAAGAATATAGGTGATTTTACCAGTGAATTGTGACGCCGTAATTTCCGTCGTTCACGACTGTAACGACAACAGTATCTCCTTGGTGCGCCCAAACCGTCGGACCCGGGAAGCTTCCATTGGCCACTAGAATGCTTTTGTTCTCACATAACCTCTCAACTCGGTCTCTTGCAGCTGCATCGTGCATCAAGAGTCATGTCGTTTCGAGCATGCAAGTATGGCGATCACAGTTGATGGGCAAGCTTGTAATGACGATGGTCAGAACGTCATAACAACAAAGGAAACGCCAAAAAAAGAAGAGCGATTCCAAAAACGACAGTGCCAAATCTTGACAGATGGTAGATGATGTTCACTCACCACGAGCGTGTAGGTGTGGACGTCTCCTTGCGCCATGCAGAGAAGAAGGCTGAAAGTGAAGAGAAACCCTAAAAACACAGGCCAAGAGCTCCCCTCCCAAGCTCCCATTTTTCCGAACATAAAGCACGACAGAAAGGAAAACTTTTTTTTGTGTGTGTGTGCTTGATTTCTTTCTCTTGGAGATCCTTAACGTTGCACGATGGGCGCAAATTTACAGGGGGAGCGTTCATGTCGATGTGCTCTAGTATCGTTAAAATCACGACACCTTCACGGAAAATATTAATGAAAAAATCAATTAAATTCAGTCGAGATTTGTCTGAAAGACGGCGACGACCACCCGCAGCGAAATCTCGAACGTCCCCACGAAGAAACAGAGCACCCAAACAAGAAAACCTCAATATGATTGATGGCAGAAATGGTTTGAAAAGAGCAGCAGCAGCAGAAGAAAAGGGCGGCGGGCAAATCAAGAGACGAACAGACCCGTATGGAGAAGGATCGAGATTTCCCAACTGCGAGAGTGGGCGAGCATGGGGTGAGAGAAGGTGGAGAGAGAGGGGAAGAGAGGGGAGGAGAGGAGGAAAGGAAATCGAAGCGGCGGCGGCGGCGGCTCTCCGACTTCGCTCTTTGGCTTTCTTTTCTTGCTACGCCGGGAACCAAAGAAGAAGACCAAGGAGGAAAGAGAAGAGAAGAGGGGCTGCGGTGAGAGAAGGACGGGACAAGTGCGGGACCTACCTCTTATAATTATCGTTTTTTGGTTTTTTTCTGTCCAGAAGTTGCCAATTCTTATGGTATTTTTTTTTTGGGGGTTTGGGGGGGGGGGGGGGGGGGGGGGGGGGGGGTTTGTTTCTAATCATATTCACTTGGTATGAATAGTGAATATCTGCCCGTACCCATGTTGAAAGGACCCCGCGAGAACATGGGACCTCAAAAAATTTTAAAAAAGTCACAATCTTTGGTTTGTTATTTATTCATATATTGCAATGTTAATATTTGCAGTCGGCTTACCGATCAATGGTTTCATTTGAATTCAAGGTCACATATCGCTGTTCGTGTCACGACACCATTCATTCAAAGCCAATGGCTGTGATTTTACCCGAAGCCATCAGTTAGGTACATATAAAAGGATCAATTTTGGTTTTGCCCACCAATTAAGAAATTGAGGTGCACGATTTCGATGCGCTAACGAGAAAGGTGGCCTAGCGCAGCTCATTAGGGTAAAACTATGGGGAGGAAATGAGGAAAAGGAAGAAAAGGAGAAATAAGGATAAACAGAATGAAGACATATCAGCCCTTGAATTTAAAGGTGCTAATCTCAATTTCTTAACAGGATAAATCGAAAAATGTTAATTATTTGCTGCCTAAATTGGGAGGACCCTAATTTTTCTTGATCATGGATGAAATTATATCAGATAAGAAATAAAACAACGGAATGACATACACAACAAACAAGAGAGAACGTGATAGCTCTATTTTCGACTTGTATTGCTCTTTTTCGATCATTTGGTAACTTACGGGGGAAATTATCAAAATAGTCTTTAACTTATTATAATTATGTCAATTCGGTCTTTAACTTTTTAACTATGTCAATTGATTTCTAAACCTTTCATATTTTGTCAATAAGTCAATTCGGTCAATTTTGATAAAAAAAAAAATCAATAACATGGACCCCAACGTCCTATGTTGCACTGTTGGTACTGACGTGATTTTTTTTTTTTACATTTTCTTTGAATATTACATTATTTTTCTTTTCTTGTTCATCTTTTTAAATTCTTTTTATTGCCACCCACAACTTCCGTCAACCACTAGGCGAGGCGTGCAAGCTCTCACTCAATTTGAGCTAGGGCTGCAAGCCCTCCCCAAGTGGCTTGGAAGGGCTCAGTTGTTATTTGAGCTAGGGTAGCGAGCCGTCGCCCTATGGTCATCGGCCTCTTATTGGCCCTTAACAATACAAAAAAAGAAATGGATAAAATGATAGAAAAGAAACGAAAAATTAATATTTTTTTTTAAATAAAAGTTTTACGTCAATGTCGGTTGTGCCACGTAGGACGGTCGGCAAACAAATGCCAAACACTAAGTAAATGAAAACCATATCAAGTTGTAACAAAAGCTTTACTCCAAATTAATTCAATGCACACCTCTAGTGAGAAAACCTATAGAATTGCAAAATGTCACTGTCAAAATACATAAGATTAAAATCATAGAATGTCCACAATAATTTAAGGCTTCGTTTATTTAATAGAAAGTCAATGATTTGAAAATTATTTTTTTAATTTATGTCATTTATATCTCTAAAAAAAAAGAAGTAATAGAAAATATGTTCATTATCAGGAAAAAAAATATATTTGGCATGATATGTTGTTAATAATGAAATTTTTTATTGACTTATTTTTGTAAGCAACGACAGCTATTATTCAAATTGTTAATTTTTTACCAAACAAATAGAGCCTAAATTTTATTTTTATATTTATATTCGCACTTTGATATCATTGCAATTGACTCTTTAAAATGGTTTCCAATTTCCGTAGAAGAATTACTAAAAAAAAGTCCTAAACCTATTACAATTGTGTCAAGTCAATTCTAAACTTTTTTTTTTATCAATTCAATTCCAAGCCTTTTGCATTTGTGTCAATTCAATCCATTTGACTGGTCAATTTTTAAGAATATTGTCAATAATTTTTCAAATCTATTTATTTATTTTTATTTTCTTTCTCTTCCTTTTTTTTAATCTTCCTTTTTCTCTAGCGGGTACTGAGGTCGATGATTGGCCAGAGGTGGGACCAGCATGGCAAGGTCGCTCCTTATCAAATGTGGGCAAGGGGGAGCCTCGTAAGGGTGGTCGGCTGGAGGAAGAAGGAAGAAAAAGAGAAAGAGAAAGGAAAAAAAAAATAATTAGAATTATTTTTTAAAAAAGTATTGAAGTGTTACTAAAATTGGCCATGTTAGCGCTAACTGACTAAATGGATCGAATTGATATATATTTAAAATATTTACGAATGAATTGATAAAAAAATTAATATTGAATTAACATAATTCTAATGGGCACGATCCGTTCGATCCACACACCGTGTTGACATTTCGATGGTGCTGATGTTGGCTCTTATGCTAGTAACGATGGAAAGACGCTACACGAGGATCCCTCAACCGGATGTAATGTCAGCCACACATCTCTCACAAAAATCACAATGTCACAACACTCTTCCCACATCCAATCTCCCTCTCTCTCAAAAGACGTTCCTGCGGAGCACCACCTGCATCCCTATCCCAGTATCCCTCTCCCCACCGCCCCACCTCCTCACCACCACCACATCCCGCCACCAACCTGAATCCCTCTCCATATTTGCCGGCGCCGCCTCCTCCTCCTCGTCGGCCACCTCCCCCGCCACTGCCCTCTCCATCTCCAATGGTGGCATACAAAGTTTACTACTACACTCATAATTGTTGATTTTAGACGGTTCAGACATGATTATCCTTTCTCTTTTTTTTTTTCAGTCGAAATTATTATGCTCTCTTTACATTGACAAAAAGTGTGTCATTTATCTATCTAATGATACATGTTGATGACACACTCATGATGGAAAGTGATGAATTTGCGATCAAGAATCTCAAAGAAAATATGCATTCTGCTTTTCATATTAAAGATCTGGGACCTCCCGAATATTTTCTTGGTATGGAAATTGCATTATGATGGGAAGTGATGAATCTGCGATCAAGAATCTCAAATAATGTCTTTTTTCTATTTTCATTTCATTTTTTTCCCTTTTCTTTCCCCCTCCTCGGCTATCGCCACCCTAAGGCGCTTCAGTACCAAATTCTTCTAAAGTAGCTGATGCAAATAAACTGACTTGGCCTAGTCAGAATAAAGTCGTCAATATGGGTCAATGACCCATTTTGACCCATATTTTTGACAAATGGCCGAATGGAATGGATTCAAAAATTTAAATTGAATCTGATGGATCAAAAATGGGCTAAACATTAAAGCCCATTCTCGACCCATATTGGATCCATTTCGACCCATGATGAATAGACCAGCTCCCACAAGTTGCAAATGGGCTTAAGGCCTCAAAAGCTCAACTTGGTCATTATTATTTTTTTAATTTTCTATTTTTATAAGTAAATGAAAGAAATAAGAAATAAAATTAAAATTAAAAATATAAAAATTGTTGGCCAACCTCCAGTAGCCATGGTCATCGCCACTGCCCTCTGCTAACCACCACCGGTTGCTAACGTACACCGATCGCCTGAGAAAAATGAAAAATGAAAATAAATAAAAATAATTTTTAAAAATATGATTTATAATAAAATATTTTTAATAAAAATTAGAAAAAATTTAGAAAAAAAATAAAGAATAGGAAAAATTTCACTAGATTTTTTATTGCATGAAATTATTTTAGTAATATCATTTTTATTTTATTTACTAGTTTTTTATTGTTTAATTTGCTTTTTTTAATTTGATGTGAAGTTTGTACCTAGCAACATACATGTTAAGAGCTTAAAATAGGTTAAATGGATAATATGGGTCAAAACGGGTCAAGTCGGGTATAGGTCGGTTGCGGGTCAAGTATGGGTCAAAATGGGTTAAATGGGTCAATATAGGTCGGGCCATATTCGATCCACCCAACTCTCCCATTTGATACCTCTATAGAAGCAAATAATCTCAGTTAAGGATTATACATGGTGTAAGCTTTTTATCTGTTGTTCTGGACGAAGGAAGACCAGTTCGAGCATTAAGACTTTCTAATGGTTTCCATTCCATGCCGGTTCATGAAGCGTACAGATAGAAGGGAAGATACTTCACCAAGTACTCCATCTCGGAGCATTGATACAGGCCCACCCGGAGTTAGTTCGAAGAAAATTTTCAAACAGATTGAGACCCAGTCCATCAAAAACTGTTGTTCTTGCAGCAGCTTCTTATGGAGAAAAGGATTCTTTGTTACCTCATGTGATATCAACCTTCTCCACTGGGAAAACCTCTTTGATCCTTCCCGAACTTGAGAAAGGCGGCACTCACAATACGCCTGGGCCAACGTTGGGCGAGGGCGACCCCCGCCCGATGGTGGCATGGGCAGGCCCTCACTCGAGGACGGCGTTGGTGGGAGGCGTTGAGCATGGGGGGGGGGGGGGGGGAGGCATTGATTGGGGAAGGGGAAAGGAAAAGGAAAAGGAAAAGGAAAGGAAAAAGAAAAAGAAAGGAAAATTAAAAAGAAAATAAAAAAATTTAAAACGATAAAATAAGAAAATGCCCTTCGACCAAGCCTTTCTTTGAAACAAAGAGGATACTTCGGGTCACTCTTTGAAATAAAGAGGTAACTTCAGATCTTTATTTAAAAAAATTGAGAATATTTCATACATTTATTTGAAATTTTTCTAAAAAAGTATTTAGACATGAATTATTGTTAATAATGGAAGAATTTCTCACTCACTCATTTTTGTAAAAGCGATAACAACGATTATCCAAATTGTTGATTTTTTGCGACACAATTTTTGTTTCAGATATTTCTATTGGCACTTCAATATCATGGCAATTGACTCTTGAAAATGGTTTCCAATTTCCACAGTGTAGACGTTGGCTCCTAAACTAGAAAAGATGGGAAAACACCGCACCGCTCGACTGAGGATGCAATGTCAGCCACTCATATCTCACAAAAAATCACAACATCACAACGCTCCCCAACTTCTTCCCATAGCCAATCTCTCTCTCAAAAGATGCTCCTACGTAGCACCACCTGCATCCCTCTCCCCACCTCCCTCCACCTCCCAACGACGACCACCACCACCCCCACATCCCGCCACCAACCCCAATCGCTCTCCATATTCGCCTCCTCCTCCTCCTCATCGGCCACCTTCCCCGCCACTGCCCTCTCCATCTCCGACGCCGAGCTCGAGTCCCGGGGCTTCGCCCTCCACCGCGACACCGCTTCCCTCAACCTGGACCAGCTCAATACGGTGTTCGTGGCCGTCGGGTTCCCGCGGCGCGACCCGGGGAAGATCAGGGTGGCCCTGGAGCACACGGACGCCCTGGTGTGGGTGCAGCACCAGAGGACGGAGAAGCCGGTGGCCTTCGCGAGGGCGACCGGCGACGGCGTGTTCAACGCCATTATATGGGACGTGGTGGTGGACCCTCGTTCCAGGGGATCGGGCTCGGGAAGGTGGTCATGGAAAGGCTGCTCGGCGACCTGTTGGCCAGAGGGATAGGCAACATCGCGCTGTACTCGGAGCCCCGCGTGCTCGGTTTCTACCGGCCATTGGGCTTCGTTGCAGATCCGGATGGGATCCGAGGGATGGTGTACTCGCGGAAGCAGAAGAAGAAAAAATAGTCTTCAGGATCAAAAGGGAACGTGATTGTTGCCAGAATCATTCACAGTAAACAGTTCCAGAATGACTTCGTTTTTGTACATGTTACGGTTAATTTAGTTTAGGACCGTTGTTACCCTTTTTTCTCTCCGACAAACTGTAACTGACCGGGCCGAGGTAGTTATATCCTTCCTTAAGCATGATGTAACAACATATTCCTCGAAATTGGTTTTAAGTGAACTTGCATTGCTCGCGGCTAACCGTACCTGCCTCAAAAATTCAAGTATTGAACTTGCTTCCCGGTCCGTTTCAAGAGGTATTGTCTTCTCTCAGCCGGTCCCGATGGCGGGAAGTGCACAAGATCATAGAACTGACATAAACGATCGCTTAGTGAAACTATCTGAAGATACGAACTCCACTTAATTCTAAATATGCTGAAGACTGCTGTATAACTCTGGCGTTTCAGCAGAGAAAAACAGCAACTAAGGATCCGACTAAAAATAAGAGGACTCGTTCAGATTTGCATGGTCTAGAGTTTGACCATTACAGAACAAGAGGTAATGGGTAGATGAAGAAAGACCAATCCTGGAGACTCAGCAACATAAGCAGGTGCCAATCCACCGAGGCAGGTTACAAGCAAAGAAAGCCAAATGTGCAAATCATGTGCATAGATTCAATCACTGAACACTTAAAGAAGTTATGGTTGCCTTGTACCGGTGACTCAAGAACCTGGGCTAGTGACACAACCATGCGCACAGCGCTTCGAAGACACAGGTGTCTGAACCAACAAACTCACTACAGTGTAAACAACAGGAAATGCTTTCTGCCACTTCTTCAATGGAAAAAAAAAAGTGAAAGTACATCAATCGAACTTTCCTTAGCGATATGTTACAGCATGAGAGGGCTTGCTGGCAAGGCTATTATTCAGCACAATCGTCAAAACTTCATCAGAAACTCAAAACTCAGGTTTTCACAAGCATTTCTCTGTTGGATGCATGAAAAGAGCGTCCACAGTCCATGGGCTACCTGAACACAAGCCTTGGTTTCAACATAGCCTACTGCTTCCCCGGAAGCACAGGAAAGCTGTTTGGATCTTGTTCCTGCATGGCTCCATTTGAATATCTAGACATAATAAAATCGGACAAAGGGTTACTTCCTTGCACCATTATGGACAAACTTGAAGTATGAATGCTATAATTTTAACATATCCAGTTGAAGACTTCAGCTGTCAATCAGAAAAAGCAAGAAAAGGATGAGGGGCTTCATTATTTTGACACAAGTTATGTATGCCATCAAAAGATGAGGTCGAACCCATTTACTAGGCAATTCTGATTTTTTAACGAAAGCATGTTTCAGACGTTGCTTAAATCAATCCTTTCCTTCAATATATGTTACAAAAACCAAACAATGGATATGGATAACATACAACGGCATCCAATCGAAGACACTGAATTTAAGCGCAGTTGAATTGATCTAAATAGCTTCTCCACTTGACATATGATGACACAATAGTTTACCCGGTAAGCAATAAAAAAAAGCAGCTAATTTAGTAGGCAGATCACAGTTAGAAAACAGAGCATTAATCCAAAGGTCCCAACTATCTTCAATCTTGATGCATATGCCCCATTCAAGCTGATGCCACTGCACTTAACGTGCCAAATAGAAGAGTGTTCCTTTAATTTCACATGAAAGCTTGTTATCCATCGTTATTCTCTCAAAAAGGGAAAGACAGCTTCCGGAGCCGCCATCCCTTTAGAGGACCCTTCTGCTCGGTCCTTGGAAACAATACAGTCTGGTGTGTGCATCCTCCTTTGATTGAGGTCCACAGCACCCGGCCAAATTAGCTGTCTTAATGAAGTCTTTGCTAGAGAGCGATGAACCAATCTAGAGATGCCTCAAGAGCCTGCATGCTGACAGAACCAGAAAATTGCCTTGTCGAAACCTGCGCAAAGGGGGTGGAGAAACGGAAAAAGATTCAAGGTGAGACAGGTCGGTGACACGGTGCTAGGATCACTGGATTTGGCAGTAAAACCATTACCAAGATGCAGCTAACGGAAGCAAATGCAGGTTAGCAAAGCATAGATTTCTCATTTCTCAAATGCTAATTGGATCAAATGTAGGTCAGCCAAGCACAGATTTCTCATTTCTCAAATGCTAATTGGATCATCCAGTTTCAAGTATGCTCCCTGGAGAGTATGAACTACCTAAAAAAGCCCCCTTTTTCTTTCCCAACAGAGCATTATCACTTAAATCATCTCTCCCTCTCTGTTTGAGAGAAGAAAGTCTGAAGGTTCCACTTAATCCTACACCGAAACGGGAGAAGCACCACGATTGCTGACCCAGAAGACGGAAAAACCCAAACGAGCGCACATGCTCCGAGCCAAATTCACCATGAATTTCGAGCGGACTTTTGCGAACCTGGGGCAATTATCTGTCAGGAGACGTCCCTGACGTTGTTCAAGAAAGCAGCGGAGCAGAGAATGGCGGCGACGAACGCGAAGAAACCCAGGCCGATAACCAGAGAAACCCCCGCAACCACCAAATCCATTACGCACTGCAAGCTCACGCCCATCATCGGCATCGGGAATTTGGAAGGACGCTTCGTGACGATGCTTCAAAGTCCAAGCTTCTGCGAGAAATCGAACTGAGGAATGAACGAGATGCGTTCAGTTCATGAACTTGAAGCAGGAAGGAGGATCGATCAATGGCAGCAGATTGCAGATTCGGCCCGGACCGACCCGAACGGATGGACCCGGCTCTTTTGGGCCTGGCCCGAGTTGAAACGGTTCGCACAAAGCCCGACTGTTCATAACAAATTCTAGACAAAAGACATTACATGAATAATCTTAATTCGATATCAATAGCATGTATTTTGCCACAAAAGATATGCAATAATTAAAAAAGAAAAATGCTTTCTTGACAGTATTTTCATGGACAATATAATCTCAATCGTATATCCATATAGTATCACCGCGTGTTTTGCATAAAGCACTCATTGATTGGGCGTGCTCAGAAATAATTGACAATATTGTCATATACTAGTAATTTTCAATTAAAATTATTATGGAATCTACTCCTTCAAGAATTTATCGATCACAACATATTATTATTTTCAGTCACACAAAGATTATTATGCTAGTAAAGCCTTTCAAAGAAAGTTTCTATCAAATTTTAGAACTCAAACATACTACCGTCAATTTGGCCAAAAAATAATGTTACAAACGAGCTTCATTGAAAAAAAAAAATTTGGAATAGTGCACCTTAGTTTTTTGGGTGGTACAACCCTCGGAAAGCCAAAACAAAAAAAAAAAAGTTGTGTTCAACAAGTACGGGGAACTGTACGTGGGATCCATGGGTTTCCTGTTGCTATTGCAGGTTGCATTTGCATCATGAAAGAAAAAGGAGTGGTGGTGGCGCTGATGCTTCCTGAAAAGAGAGCGAGCGAGCTCGGATAGTCGCTGTTCAAGCAACACCTGAAGCGAAAGTGTGTCGTGCTGCGCAATATCCCAACAAAGTGACAACATCACCACCTTGGAAGAACAATGAACAATGGCCGGACCAAGTTTGGCAGCCCTTCGTTTTCTTGCATAAAGCCAAAAGAATAGCAACAGAGACTCTCTCTCTCTTTCTCTGAATGTTTTGGTGGATAGAGACGCAATTTCCAGCAGTAGAAAGTACTACAAGTATTGAATGATGAGCCACTACCACCAGCACCTCCACCACCTTCTCTCTCGCTCTCTCTCTCTCTCTCTCTCGCTCTCTCTCTCTCTACTTGACTTGGCGATGATGGCCATATTGATTAGTCCCTCGTCTGGATTTCATGGATGACATACTGTGATCATTCGTGTTCGCTTCCTTTTTCAGGAAAAAAACATGTGGATGACCTCGATTACGTTCCAATGTTTGCACCATCCATGTTGTTATAATATTTAAATAATAAATCATGCATTTATTTAACATTTTAAGCTTTTAAAATAGTTCAAACTAGTTTCACGAAATCGCACGCGATATCAGAGCCGACCAATCTATTCCAGAGTTTAATGAATATCTTAAGAAAGAAATTTGGTGACCAACGCCATTTTTGGACAGTGGGCATTGTGGTGTAGCAATATGAGACTGATGGTAGCCTTTATGGTTCGGTCTAGCGGAAGAGACTAGGGATGAATGTGAGCATTGATGAAGATTCAGGTTGAGATATGTTAGTATAGAGGGATGCCTGAATTAAGGGGGGCCGACCTAACATAGAGCTCATAGGTGATGAGGAGGCTGTAGAGATGCACGTGTGAGTTGTGTTAGACAAGTTTTATATTGAAGAAATGGTGTGGTGTGGAGCAGTTAATATATTCAATATTTAAGTTTTGAATAATTATGGGTCCAACTAAATATGTTAATAGGCTCGGACTTGAGAGCTCCCTCTTACCGATCTCATTGGGCAAAGGTATTGGACTTTTCTTGTACGCTCTCGACAAATGGTATTAGAGTAAGGAGATCTTGAGTTTAAATTTTTCAAACTCCTATTTGCCTCCTTAATTGCATATTCCCACGCCTTAGGTTAAGGTCAAAGTCCAGCCTTTAAGTTTTTAGAACAGTTGGCATGACAGTGATCCAATCAAATCTCGCACATGCATTTTTATTACTATGGATATAGTGTGTTATTATAAACATATGCCTGGCCTGGTGGGTCTCATAATGATTAACAAGGATGTGTAGCCATCGCATGCACATAATTTAGGTCAATAATAAACTTGTCTCTAAGAGTGTTGTGTTGGAATACCATTATCTTCTCGTGCATTTTTCTTCTCTGCGGTTGACGCGGCGAGGAGAGTTACAAAATGGTTGCTCGAAAATATGAATGGATAACATGGTGATATAAGGAAATGTCCTTAGGCAATCGGGATTTATCAAAAAAATAAAATAATTTAGAGATGCTTTTTTATGATTATTTTTGTGCTAAACAGGACAAATGAAACTTGCAAATGAACCAAGCAAAAGTAAAGTGATTCTCGTTTTGAATACCCCGAATTTTATTTAATTTTTATTCTTCCGACAGTAAGTTCATTCTCAACGTTGAAATGCTAATCAAAATCCATGACTCTCAGTGAAGCAATTCAGGGAACACATCGCTAGGCTCATCGGTTTATTTCGAGGATAATTCATCCCTCGCATATGATCGCTGGACTAAGTCTCGCCATTGCACACGACGACCTCTTCCAGATCTCTAATGCCGCCACCCGCGTCGTCGAACGGGCTGTCGAACCTCACGTCCCTCAGCAGCTGCCGCAGGTCTGACACCTCCTCCCGGAGCCTCACGATCTCCTGGACGGCCGTCTCGTGGCGCTCCGCGGCCTCGCTCAGCCGCTCGACGAGGCTCTGGTTCTCGCCGCGGAGCCTCAGCACCTGCGACCACAGCTCGTCCAGGTGCCTCTGCTTCCGCATGCGCGACCGCCGCGCCGACTCCCGGTTCGATATCATCCGCCGCCGCCGCCGCTCGTCGATGAGCCGGAGCTGGCTGTCGTCGGCCTCGTCGGAGGTGCTGCTGAGGCACGACGTGGCCGCCGTCTTGCCGGACAGCATCACTCGCTGGAGCATCTGCTGAGGGTTCGGTAAGTCGGCGAAGACTCTGGCGAAGTTGAAGGGCGATACCGACGGCGGCGCGTCGTGTTGCATGGCGGGGAAAGGGGCGTGACAAGGTTCACGAATCATTTCGGTGATTGCTTCACGTGGAACCATTTTGATGGATCTTCTCTTTTATGGTTTTAGAAGCTTTACAAGATCAAGAAACGGAGGGTTCTTATAGGATGAAGATGACAGTGAGAAAGGCAATCAAAGTGGAGAGACAGGACAAGTTTCGTCTATGGAGAAACTGTGTATCATGCGCTTACGTTAGCTGATATTCAAATCTAGCAATAATGCTAGGAATAGGATAAGAAAGGACTTCTAAAAAGTTCATTCTCAAGTGATGTATAAGGACATGCGGATATTCAAAATCTTCATAAAGATTGGTGCACAAGAATATGTGCAGCCATTGTTAAATCACTTGCTTTTGCATTACAAAAGAGTATCCTCGATGATCTGGTCACCGGTGGATAAGGACTCTTTAAACTTAGGGAGCAAAATTAGTATAAATTTTACCCCATTTAATATGATGAACACATCAGCCTCAATTGTCTTGAAGGCCTAAGTTTTCTTATGCACTGACGTTTATGTTATCTTTCTCTGTCTTTTCCCCATTCCTCTTTCTAAAATGCCCACCGTAAGAACCCGCGCTGCCGCCCGTCTCCTACCACCGCCTAGTCGTCGCAGCTCCTCTTCTCTCGCAGGACAACCAAACCTTTGATTAGGGGCCACCGACCTCGGCGCCACGGTCCCATGGTGTACCACCACGAACTATAAGACAAATAGTGACATGCCCAACCATTAGTCTGGCCCGGACAAATAGTGACATGCCCTAGAATTTTCAGGATTTTGCTAATTGAACCTGGTCATGCCGATACCCGGGCCCGGCCACTTCCATCACCATTTCTTCGTACATATGATGTTCCTCTTGCATGCGTTTCGCTTTGAATTAAACTATTAACATCCACATAGAGAGAACGATGACGACACAACGAAGCCAGGAGGTCACCTTCAAAGGGCGACTCTTGGCATTATAGAATTCGCATTTGATGGTAACATCCTTCGGTTTTATAACCACATGCCTAGTCACGGGGCACTTCAGTTGAGACAACTAGGGCAAAGTGAAGAAGCATATCGATCTCCGTATATTGAACTGTTTTTGTCGCGTACCCAACTTCCATGCATATTTTGAAACGTGTCGCCTCTTCTTTTCGTTTTCGTTTTCTTTTCTTTTTTTGATTTCCCGGGTTGATATCATCGTCGTGCGATACTGTTGACAAAAATCACTAATTTCTTGATTTAGTTAAGTCGTTGAACAATTTGTCTACCCATTTCCCTCATTAACATCCCTAAGATGTCACCTTAATTCATCTTCACCAACCAGGGGACTTGTAGAAGGGCACGCAGCAAATTGCAAACGCATAGGTCGCACCAAGTTTAATTATGAATAGATTGGTGAGCAGTGCCGCACTAATAAAGTGGCAGTTTAGGTCACTCTTCACTGGGCCTTCGCCGTCAAGCGCAATCTCCTTAAATTACTACTATAACTAGAATAAGAAATGATTTATACAATCACCATAATGTATATTTTTTTTAAGTGCATAGTAGTAATGATATAATAATCATTGCGGTTTAGTTTGATATAGGCAATTGATGACTTCACAAAGAGATAATTCTATCAAATGAGTTCGTTTCTTTTGCAAACTTTAAGTATTGTTTCAATTTTACCTTTTATCTCATAAAAAAATCTTCAACTTTAGGTCAAGTTCCCATCCTACTCTATTTTTTTTTTGTCTCGTAAAAGATCTCCAACTTTAGGTCAAGTTCCCATTTTGTCTCGTAAAAGATCCCTAACTTTAGGCCCAGTTCCATTCTACTCTAATTTTTTTGGTTTCATGAAATACCCTTAACATTAGATCATGTCTAAATTCTACCCTATCCTTTTTATTGTTCTATGAAAAATCACAAACTCTTACTTGAGTTACAAATCTGCCTCGATTAACCCCCAACCCAAAATTTCTCATTAACAACCAAGAAATAGAAAACTCCCAAATATGAGCTATTCGAGTGTCCTGCGGGCGAGCTCTCCGACCACTTGAGATGGAACATTCCCAAGCACGAGAAATGGGAGACCGAGATAAAAATCACTGCGGACAATTTTGACAGAAGCTTCATGGAGGCAGATTTGGGACTAGTAAAAATTGGTTATCTTTTATGAGACAAAAAAAAATTTAGAGTAAAATGGAAATTGAACCTAGAGTTGGGATTTTTTTTTTATGAGACAAAGAAAGAGTTAGGGTTTTTTATGAAACAAAAAAGTTTAAGGTAGTAGAATTGAGACTGGACCTAATGAGATAAAAAAAAAGTTTAGATTAGAATTGAGATTACGCTTAAAGTTGAAGGTTTTTATAAGACAAAAGATTGAAGTAGGAAACGAGTTGAAGTCGGAGAGTTTCAGGGTATTCGGTCTCTTTATATGCATGCAACACGAGGAAAAGGAAAAGGAAAAGGAAAAGAAGAAAAGAAAATCCGTTTATTCCCAACAAGCTAAATTAATGATTAGGTAGAGGGCAAAACGTTTTAGAGACGTGCGCACGAGTATGGTACCCTACTTATGTACAACAAATTTATTTTCATATGACAAGCGAGGAAATAATTAGTTGTATTTGTTTTTATTTTTGTTTATTTGAGGAGAGCGTAAGAAGCTTTAGTTGATGACATTTTCTCCCTATGCACTGTTCTCACGTTTTCTACACTTGGGAAGCAACTCGATTGCGAGCTTATAAACATGGACTCTCAAAAGAAGAGAAAGATGTTGGCGAGATTTGGGCTTTATACAACGTCACATAACGGGACCCAAGATTGATTACGTAGATCAAATTCATCTTAAATCATTCATCTAGTGTAAGCTCAACAATACGAATGACATGATTAATGATTAAGATGATATTAATTTACAAATTTTATAAATAATGCAATAAATTTTGCCCAATTAATAAGTTCATAATTTCACCTATTAAAATTAGTCGCTTGTTTCGTTAATTGCAGACATGTTAATATCCAACGATACCAAACCAAATACTAACAAACCATTCTTTCTCTTTCACATTCGGTCAACCCCACCTCCCCCGAGTTCAATCATGACGTTAGATCAAGCTCGCCCATGGTAAACGAGCTAGATTTGGCTCCAACAAGTTCATTGAATGTGGGAAGAGAGAGAGAGGATTAAAAAGTTGTGCATTAGTATATCTAATTTATGAAGATTAGTTGAGTCAAAAGTCCAAATGAAAAATCGAAAAACCGTAAGGTTCTTATTGGAATATCCATCCTACTTTGTACCCCGATGAGCAATTGAACCTACACGGATTCGATAAATTTCGGTTTGATATGAGTACATATCTTGATTGATCACCCGATATTCGTCGATACGAGAACCATGTGCTCAACAGGAATTAATTAAATTTCCAATGACATGGAAGAAAAGTTTCATGGGAGAAACTGTTCTATCCGATGCTGTTCCACCACTTTTTCCCCAATATATGTAAAGACTATCATGCTCCACTCAAAGACAGGGAAGAAGCAGCATAGAAATGGCGCGGCGACATATGAGTACGGAGGGACACTGAATTTAGCAGCACACGTGAGGAGAGAGACATGATCTGATAGACGTAATTTCTTGAAAGGCAGACTTCAAATAATGGAAACATGTGTAACAGCATCCATTTATGTATTTCCTCAAATGATTCAGTGGAAATTTACCAAAAGAAAAAAAGTTCTACGCCTACTGTAACTGTGTCAATCAGTTCGAACTTTTCTTTAATCAATTCAATCCTAAACATTTTGCATTTGTGATCATTCGGCCCGTCTAGCCAATTTTGACTGTAAATCACTGAGTAGACGTTAGCTGTCCTATATGGCATAGCTGAAGCTGATGTGGACAAATTTAATAATTTTGAATTTTTTAATATTTTTTATTTTTATTTTATTTTATTTACTTTTTTCTGTTTCCTCAGGCTTAGGGCCCATCAAGGGCATTCGGCCCTTGCCTGTGGCCAGCGACCCTCATCGGCTTGAGTGTAGGGAAAAAGAAGAAAATGTAGAGAAAAGAAAAAGAAAAAAGAAAAGAATTATAAGAAAATTAAAAAATATTAAATATTATTAAAAATTATACATCAACACTAGCCATGCCACTTTAGTAATTTCTAGTCAAAATTGGCCGAACATACTAAATCAACATAAATGCAAAAGGTTCAAAAACAATGCATTTACAATGCTAGTCCTTCGATAATGAATTCGAATGCACATATAAATATTCATCCCGAAATAAGTCAAAGTCAGTCATTGAAGCTTTGCTTCATCCCATATTTTTCCTCAGTTTGCCTTAGTCTTAGGTTATGATGCGACCCGTATTCAAGACCAACTTGCTCAGCAAGAAGATCAACCTGCATTCAAGCTTGATCAGCTCTCATCAATAAGCTAAAATTGGTAAAGCCCTCATCAGCGAGTGTGTTAAATCTTTCCCTCTATCATCTTCCATGAATTGGAAACTTACAACAAGACACTTTGGGACCGCGACGAACATTGGAAATATTGAACTTCAATAGCTCATAATTTCTATGTGCTTTTTTTGGTCAAGCGTTTCTATGTGCTTTAATAACTCTAGTTTCTAGATTTCACTTAAACTTTTGCTTTTCTTTTGTTTTGCTTTGAAAGGCCACAAGTTTCCATAGAAGAGCATCGAATTTGATTAATGAAACTTGCGTAGTGCAATTCACTTAAACCTCGAAAGTTCATATCCCTTGAAAATCTAGAATAGTGTCCATTGTTCTTGACTATTCAGAGCTTTTAAAAGTCTGATCCTTCAAAAGTTGCAGCCATTAATCTGAAAAAAATGATGCCTTTCCAACTTCCTTGGAGGCCTAGAAGAGGAACCACTGAAATTCCTATTTTTCCTCATTCTATCCATTCACGTTTGTCCACTTCCTCTCCAAATTTCGACTTCCTAGAGCGCCATCAGACCAAAACTCAAAGTACGAAAGTTTCGATCTGGTCATTCCAATTTGTATCGAGAATCATTTTCCCGAGCTAGTGCAGAAATGCAGAATGAAATTTCAACTCGCTCTTATGATGGGATTCCATGTGGATAAGTCACTCTCCCAGCCGATCTTGGACTACATGAGGCTCGCCGGCCACTGCGGCGTGGTCTCCATTCACGTCACTTCCCAAGCTTTCCACGATCAGAATTGGCCCCAACTTGGGTACGCATCGAACTGTAACATGTGAGCGTTGTCTCCACTCCATCGCGTCCCACTGAGCTACACACACACTCAATCACAACTTTTTTCTTCTCCCTTTTTCTCTAGTCATCATTGGAATTTATATTCTCCTGATGTCATCGCTTCGTTGCCAAATCCATTGGCTCGAAGAGGATAGGCACTCCAACACCATTCCTGTTTTCCAAAATGTTTATACCATGACTTGTGATGCGAAAATCATTTTGGGTAGGACCTGTGGGATACTATAGTAAAGAAAATATTTATTCCATCATTGATAAATAGTATATACCGAGATGTCTAACACGCGCACGCGCATGCCCACAAAAATCCTTCATGCAATTCACGTGTTAGTAGTCATTGCGGGCATGTCGATACCCGACGCTTGTGCGCGAAAAATAATTTTTTTCTCCTCGAAGAGGAGAGGAATATATGATGTTCGGTCGTATCATAGGATAGGCATGGATAACCTCTCCCCTTTCGCTTTATGTCAATGCAGATAATATTCAGTTAATATTCGAGGGTGGGATGTCCGAATTGTTAAGCAAATTCAGGTTGCATCAGCATACTTTGGTTTTATAAAGAAACGTCGTCCACTCACGATGTGGGCGTTAAAGTTGGCTTCTCGTGCATTCGAAAGTCATCTCGTTTATCCTGTAAACTCGTCTCCCGCTACCATGCATGCACGCGTGCTCTGGCTCTGGCTGTAGTTCCCCGTGTGTGAGTTCTTCTAGCTACATGCATGAGCCAAGATCACCAAAAAGACTCAAAGATCTCTCGATCAAATTTATTTTATCTGTTTTTTTTCTCTAACAGTTTAGACCGTTATAAGCAGGCGGTCCGAGACTGGCTCTACCTAATGATGGACGGAGCTCTTGTTCTTGTGTTTGCAAGTTGTGCGAACCCGATGCCAGGAGCAGCGAATGAGTTTGAGGGGAGCGCAAGGATTCGAACCTTTGACCAGTGCTCCGAACTAGACTAACCGGTTTTTCTAGTGACTTCATTCGCTAGGAAACGTGTCAACAGTATAATTTTTTATATAACGTTAGGATAAATGCGTTGAAAGTTCTAAAATTTATTTAAAAAGTGCAACCGAGTTCTAAAGCTTTCAAAAAGTGTAACTAAACCCTAAAACTTATCAGAAAGTGCAATGAGTCCTAGAACTTTTAAAACATGTAATCAAGTCCTAAAACATGTCAAAAATGTAATCAAGTCTTAAAACTTCCAAAAAGTGAAATCAACGAAAGTAATTTGATCACCGATTTGACAAGTTTTAGGACTTGATTGCAATTTTGTGAGAAGTTTAGGACTTGATTGTATCTTTTGAAAGTTTAGGACTCAATTACACTTTCGTAATAAGTTGGAGATTTCTAGCGCACTTATCCCTATAATTTTTTCTGACAAAGCAAATGCTTGAAGGCCAGCGTGCTAATTTGAAGTCCACACGGCTCCATTTTATCTCTGGTCCTTCATCTTTTGGAAGCCTAATCTCGCAAACTTACTTATCTAATGGGGACATTAGGTAGTTTCATATAAGATCCGTCTAGTTTAATTTAATTCGATCATGTTTCTCAAGATCTAAAAAACTTGACATCTTAAATATTTGGTTTTTTGTTGCATTTCTCAAAGCCCAGGTAATTTTTTTTAAGAGTAAAAACTCATTAAAAGTACATTGTTCGGGAAAAATGAATGATTTGAAAAATATTCTTCGAAAAATGATCGTTTGTGTTACTTACAACTGTGAATGAATGAAAACTATTGTTTGTTGATAATGAAAACATTTATCATTGATTAATTATTTCAAGCGATACAAAGTAATTATTTCAGAAAATATTTTCTAAATTATTCATTTATCGCGAAATAAACGGAGCATAGAGAAACAATGATATGCTTTAGACCGAGCATGCGTAGAACAGATCCATGAAGCTAGACGATTTTAAGATCGCTGATGAGCAATGAAACCAGGTGAACGTGCCCGCACCGATCGGTCCCCATCAGTTTGATGATTCTGGACAAGATGAAACGTCCACGTCTCTCTCGTCACCTCGTCCCATTGCGCTTGTTTGGTTATTAAGGTTGGGTCTGTCATCCAAAAGTTAATCGAGCTTGTCTTCTCTTCAATTCTTAGTGCCCTAATTTTATCTCACACTCGGAATAAAAAGCGAACTTGCAATTGGTCGGTAGCATTTTTTTTACAGACGCGCCACTCGAACTGATCACGCCCTCCGCAGAACGTAGGGTCTATCCAACCAAAGCAGATCGAGCGAGTCTGGATCTTATCGTTACCTATCTCGTATCCTAAGAACAATCGTTTAATTAACTCATCCAAACGTAGTTTTATCTCAAATTACAGTTGCAACCTAACGATATTGACCGTTATGTCAAATGTGCTAATTAAGTTTTACTTAGTTGGTGTAACGACCTGCCCTACTTCAGTGGGCTTAAGTTGCGATAGAAGAATACATATATTGCACTCAAATTAACTCATCATTTGGAGGCTGTGGGCCGGCAAAAGCATTTCTATATATGGCAAAGAGATATCTGGCCCAACCTCCGTTTATTTCACAAAGAAAAGATTATTTAAACATTATTTCCATAAAAATATCACTTGGAAAAAATGAATATACCAAGAATATAATCATCGCACATGAAAATATTTAAATTTAGATTGTTGTACATAATAAAATATTTTTCATAAAGTAATTATTTAGGGCGATATGGAAAAATAAGGTGCGGGAGATTGATCAATGCAGTTACCCTATCTGCTTCATCATCAGGGTCTCATATCCTTACGAATGCTCGGTTTCACATAGTTATTTAGTCCTGTTGGTTGAAACAAGTCAAACGAGCGAGCTTGCTAGGGAGAAGTGGCAAATGCCAAAATAGAAACTCGTCAAGAGTTTTGCTTCACAAAGCATGTCATTAATTGCTATATACCAAAATGAGCAAGCATATGTTTATAAGGAAATTGTGGGTGGAGTGAGGGTTTATTTTCAAGTGTGGAGTTCTACTCCCATGTTTTATAAAGAGGCAAAAGTAAAATTTTCAGAGAAAAACGGGAATTAGAGAAAAAAACATTCTATTGATCATTGTCTTTCGTGCTATGGAGATTTGTTGATTTGTAAAATCTCATAATTTGGAACAAAAAATGGAACGTAATGTTTATAAAAAAGGAGCAAAAGAATCCTAAAAAAAAAAAAAAGGTCTACCCTTTTCCACCTGGGATAAAACACTGTAACATTTTAAACGTTCAAACAAAAACCCAACCTTTTGCACCTTGGACAAGAATAACACAATGCACCAAAAGTGTATTCTGCTATAGACTTGTACAAGTGGGCACCGCGTGCCGATTTACCTGTGATGCATATTTTGTTATGTGTCTTTGGACGAAAATTTAAACTTTGTCCTTAAATTACTGTCAGAGATAAGTTTGGAGGACCCAATTGTAACAAATGGCAATACATGGTCAGATTCGAGTAGTAATATGATGACGATTTTTGTAAATTATTGTTGTTGTTGGTGTTGTTGTCATTCTTTCTATTGTCACACAACTTCACTGCAATACACAGTTTTTCCACACTATCTTTAATACTCTGTCAAATTGTCACATTCTATATATTAGAATCAAAGGGAGATCAATAGTAAACTGGTGACGTGGTTTCTCGAGGAATTTATGGTTATGATTTTTTTCATTGTTGATTCCGCACTTTACTCCTTCTAATTTAGTCAAAGATAACTATTGTCTGGGAAAATATTAATGAATATGCTCTTTTTTATGTTCTCAGTATTAAATACTATTTAATATTTCACTATTTATGGAAATATCTTTTTATATTAGATATTTGAATTATGTTCTAATTGGTATTCCAATTGCAATATTTATCGCGACATTGCATCTATATATCGAAAGAAAATTAGAGCGACAACAATAGATGGCGTGGTTACCTTAGGAATTATGAATGAATGCTCCTATTTGAAATGTTGAAAATGACAATATTAGTTGTGGTGCGGTTAAGCAATTGAACATAATATTTATGTGGTTTAGTCCGTGTAACCTACATTTACGATGAGGTCAATGCTGAATTTCATTATAAATCAAGCAATACAACGGATATTACAATCTCACTCAAATCATTTAGAAGTTGAGACCTGAAATCAGGAAATTTATTCAATTTAGGAAACCACTTAAAAGGCAAGGGCAAGGGTTGACCTCCCCAGATTTGATGAGTGGAGCCTTGTCGGCACTCACTCTTGGCAAGGCAGAAGCCAGAGAGGCCGACCCAGGCCTATGGTGGGCGAGGACAGTGTTGCCCAATCAAGGCTAGCACTTGTTGGCCATCAGTTATGGCTAATGGATGCTGCCCGGTGATTAGCCACCGGCATAATGAAAAAGGAAAACCAAAGAAAAATTAAAAGAAAAAACAATTTTTTATATAAATTTTGAAAAAATTTTCCATGTTAATTCGGCAGCGCCACATAAGACGATTGGCATCCATGTCAATTATTTTGGCCAAAATTGACCGAATGGACTACATTGGTAAATCGTCAAAAAATTTAATACTCAACTGATAAGATTAAAAGATTTATGATTGAATTGGTACAAAGGCAATAGATTTAGAATTTTCTTGTAAATTACCCTTGTATATATGATATAAAACGAGAAATGGTTAATACCACAAAAAATCAAAGCGGGAACAATTGTACAAATCTACCCTAATTAATTTTTGGACAACCAAAAAACACAAATTGGTACATCTGCAATACATTTACCCCAAACTAATGTTTTTAACATCAAAAACCTCAAACTAATACATCTGCAATAAATTTACCAAAGTTTAATTTTTTAGCCACAAAAAATTTCAAACTAGTACTTCTGTGATAAAAAGAGGCTAAAAACCTCAAAATGTACCAACCACCACGTGTCATCCAACTCAGCAATTCCATGGTAAAATTTAACGACAACTAACAGAGAGTAAATTTATCATATGTGTTCTAGATTGGGATTTATGGAGGTAAAAAAATTAGTTCAAGATGAATTTGTCATAGATATATTAGTTTAGAGTTTTTGTTGTGTTAACCAAAAGAAAAATAAGGATTGATATGGGTAAATTGTCGAAAAAGTCCTAAACTTATTGGACTTTTGTTGATTTTGTCTTAAACCTTTTCATATTTTTTCGATTCAGCCCTAAACCTTCCAATTTTGAGGATTCAGTCATAAACCTTTTCATTTTTTTGTAATTCAATCTTCTGACCAATTTAACTTTCGAAAAATGCTTACGTCGATTTCTAGTCAACGCTAGCCGTCCTACGTGGTCGGTCCAGCACTGACGTGGACGCCAAAAAATGAGGGTAGCTTTTGTTTTTGGGCATATTGCCCAAATGAAAACTCTCCCAAACAAAGAGCTCAGAACCCTAAACACTCCTCAACACAAAATCTTTTGGCGCCATGACAACGGACAATGGGCAACGGCTTTCAGATGCTCACAATGCTCCTTCATTTACAACGAATCTCGTTGACCATTTTCTTAAGACCCTAATCTACTCCTCAAATATAGCCGGTGGCTGACGACTTTGATGATGCTCACGATGCATCGGGGAATTTTCGCAAGTGTCTCACGATGAACCTCGACGTCGATGACTTGGCAGAGAGGGCGAGCCATGATGTTGCGGTTTGTGGAGATCCGATTCACCCATTCCCACTACTGAGCCGATTCGATCTCGAGGTTTTTGGTCGAACACTAGCACAAGGGTATGCTTCCTTTTGGACTCTTCAATTTGCGATGCATCCTGGAAAGAGGCTGCCTTGAGAAATTGAAATGTTTGCTAGTGCTCAAATTGAATGAACGATGCTTGAATTAAAAGAACGATGCTTGAATTAGACTATGATTTTGATTTTGGAATCAACGATGTCTTTTCCTTCTTAAATTGTCAATGCTAATTCAGTTGGTTAATGAGTGTCCTCAGCAGCTTATCAAATCTGGCATGAATGGTTCTCTCTCGTACTTTAAGTCAATTGCTCTCAAATTCTAATGTGCAAAATTTACTCGAAAATGATCAAAGCAGGTTTCTCGCAGTCATGTTGAGATGGAGAGAAAATTCAAGATCCTCTTTGTTCTGTTCTTTTTGGGGTACTTGAACCTAATATTTATATGGTGTATGTGATCCTTAGAGCATATGAAATGCTCAATTTAGGGGTTGAAATTGTTCTCTTTTGTAATTGATGGGCTTATTTTTGTGGTTCAGAAGCCACGCAATGAGAATTTATTTCTAGTCCAGTGGACCTATATGTTGAGGGCTAAGTAGAAGCATCTTTGTGATGAGACTTAGCATAATAGAAGTGTGTTTGGGATGATACATACTCGAAGGCACCTTTCTACGCATTTCTAACTTCTCACCAGCAAAAGGTGAAATTTATGCAAACATTACAATTTGGTTGGTTCCTATTTTTGATCTATTTGCTCACTGTCTTGACAATTTGAAGCGTTCCTTTGGATTCTCTTTATTCTTATGCAATCCTCACCTTTTCCCTTGCAAATGGCACAATTGGTGACGTCAGTCCCTCCAATCAATAACGATACGTCCTTGTTTTGCTATTGTAGCCTCAAACCTCCTCTACGAACAATAAGGACGAAGGACAATTGGGGAAGACGATACTATTGCAGCCCAAGATACAACCACAATAATAAAGGGGAAAGTTGTAGTTTTTTTTTTTTATGTGGGTTGGTGGGGAAATCATTCAATCACTGAGTAGTGTGTCCAAAAGTTTTCAGCGAAGCAATGTCAAACAAGAACCAATATCGACCCATGATGAGGATGATGGTTGTTCAATAGTCGCTAAGGTCAAAGCTCTCAAGGCACAACTAAAAGAAATGAAACAAGTGAAACTAGGGGTGAGTGGTTATAGGTTTCGGGTAGGTTTCACCTAGAACTTGGAACCTATCTGCTAGTATAGGTTCCTCATTTTTTGAATCCTAAAACCTCCCTGCATACCGTGGAACCTAGAATCTATCATGTCACAGGTTCCAGGGTACCCAGAAACTTGCTGTACTCGACCAAATGATTTTATACCGCCATACTCGTCAGTTACTCTCCGATGTCTTTTCCTCTCTTTGACCTGGCATGGACATCAATCAATCTATAGTGCTTCATTCCTTTCGGAGTAGCTATGCAGACATCATCTTGTCCGAAGAAACAACACCTAAATTTTTCAGTTCTTGATGTGAATGTTAAGTATAGTAAGAAAAACCCTGGTTCTAAACGAAAATTTGATTGATCCTAACCTTTTCATGGACCAATACCATACTAGCAAGAAACCTTTTATGTAAAAGAATTTGATTAATGCAAAAGAAGTTCTGTTGAGAAGCAAAGATGCAGCAGAGGGTGAAGTAGTTGTATTGACCAGAATGGTAAAAGCATTGCAAAAAGATCTAAAAGATCAGGAGACCCAGGTATCTTTTCATTTTTCTTGAAACTTCTCGTTTGTTCTTTTAATGCTGATCCTATGATGACAAATATTTCACACATGTATCCTTAGAGCACCAAAGGGAGGAGCTAAATGAATGCAAGGCTGAAATTACCTCATTGTAGATGCATATTGAAGGATCTCTTTCTGCAAGAAACTTAGCAACTGCTGACATTGACCATATCCAATCTAAAATAGTGGAAATATACAAGGAAGAAATAGAACTGCTGCAGCAGGAATTAGATGCATTGAAGGCCAAAAATTTAGTTGCTCCTTATTTTCTTGATTTAGTCAACTCTAAGGAAGAATTTAGGGAGAGAGAAGAAGTTGTGAATATACATGAAGATAAAGATGTCTTGCCTCAGTCATTGGATAGTCAACTAGGCATTGGGGATGCGTTGTTTAGCTGTTCACCTGCTGTTCAAGCCTTTGATGATGCTCCTAAACCTTAGGAAGTTTTTCAATATATAATTATTAATCCTTCATTTGAGAACCACACTTCTAGTGATAGTGGTAGTGTTGGAAGCAAAATGGTAAAGTTCCAAATGAGGTAATTGGGATCCTCAAAAACTCTGATGATTTAAATGGTGGAGCTATTGTAGAAAAGATTGTAAGCTACCATTTCTTCTGATAGAATGCCTTAAAGGATCAAGCATGTGATGTTTTTATATACTCATCTTAACTGCAGCAGCTGAAGTGCCTATTGGCTAGGTGGCTACATTTTTTTATTCCCTCCATTTCTCAAAACAAAAGTTTCACGACGTATTGGAATATTGCGGTCACCCGCGTCCATTCTGAGAAGGAGAAACCCTTACGAGGAGCTCTTGTATATGAAGTTCATGATTTAATCACATTTAGCTGAAGTAAATGCATGCCTCACAGGGCCTGGAAACAATTCAAATCCTTACAGATACTCTACCAAAGATAGTCCCTTATGTTCTGATTGTCGTGACCCTAAAAATTAGAGGCTAACGGATTATCAGGTTAATTTAACTAACCTAATTCGAACCCTCCCAAGTCTTACCGAATCGCAACTTAGGTTTAATTCATGAAAAATTAATTCAATTCAAAGCCACCACTAAGCATTTATGGTAGGTTGATTAGAAACCTAAATAAATTAATGGGAGAGTTAATTTATTTTCACGAACCAGAGAAAATGATTCTGGAGACTTGATTACATTAATTTAAAAATAAATTAATGCCCTTTCGGTACCAAATTTCATGAAAAATCCTTTTCCATTGATGATTGTGAATGAAAATAGTTATTTTTTTGGATTTTCTTTTTAAAAGATGCAATGTGACTAAACTATATGGCATGGCAATATGCATGAATTAATGACATGGCAAAGTATGATTTAAACCGCACGACATGCAAATGACCCTTTTTTTTCGGATTTAAGAAGGGTTATCATGAAAACATGCTCTAAAATATGATAACATCCAATTTTAATTAAGAAAATGATTTCCCAAAATCTTAACTAATATTAGATGTTATTTATAACATAAAATGAGGTTCTTAACATATTTAACCTTAGAAAAATGAAATTTATTTTTTGGGATTTTTTATTTAATCAAACAAGAGATTAAATGCAAAGATTTAAACAAAAATAAACAAAAATACCCATAATATACCTTTGATTCCGAATTTTTCGATAAATTCACCCATTCCTAAAGATCAAGGCTAGAGTAGAATTTTATCCCCCACATCCTCGGGGATTTCAGCCAGTATGCGGATAAGTGTATAGAATAATATCATCCATTGTTACCAAAGGGCATAACACAAAATTCTATACTAAATTGCCGTGCCATTCCACAAGATCTTGGCTAAGGCATGCAATTTAATTTTCGAAGGGACAAGGCACAAGAGATAATATATTATGGGCATGTTTGTTTATAAATGTGCAAACGATATTATAAGAGACATAACTTGAAATAAACAAACATGAAAATATAATTGAAACATGATAAGTAAACAACCACCGAACAATCAAACATTATCAAATTAGATAAACCAACTACGAAATCTATTTTTTTTTTGAAAATCACATGAGGAGATAGGAATTGGTAGACAATCTTATCTTATATGCAAAAGATTCTCATCTTTTTCAAATTTGAAAATTACCTCTTAGGGTTTTGAAGAGGATATTTTTAGATAATTCCCAAACTAGAAAGGTATTTTCAATTCAAAGCAATATTTATCCACAAGACATTAACATATGGTCAAGATTTAGATTGCTTCAAATTCAAAATTAAGATAATCCGAATATTTCAAAAGATATGCCTTGAAACTCAAAAAAATTCAAATCTCGGAACAAACAATGCCAAATATTCTAGAGATAGACATGAATATCCATGAGGTTTGTTCAAGATATAAATTCATCCAATTTAAGCCACAAAGATCCTGGCAGATAATATCAGACAATCCAAACAAGACAACTTTGATATCAAAATTCAGAATTTTACCTTGTCTCGCAGGACTGCTAAACTAATCTGAATTTTGAACCGAAACTTATGCACCAAGGTTGATTGATTGGACCAGCTCGGCTAGGAAACACGTGTGGCAATGGTTGACAGCAATGGTCATCCGAAACTTGCTTTGAGGATTGAGCCTCAGTGGAAGAAAGTGACAGGACTTCCAGACCTCACAGTACCATTGATAGGTTTCGGTGGCATGTAACAAAGACCGTAGTTTGATGAGTCAATGCCATGTATCTTGCTTTTATTGTGGAGCTAAAATCTGCGTTGGAACCCCAGCGAAACACCCAAAAACAAGTCTGTTTTTTTTGTGCAAATAACAACGAAACAGTCTCCAAATAGCAAGTAGATCTCCCCAAAACCTGCACTAAAATTCAGCGCCAAAACTATAGACAAAAATAGCATCGGACAGCAGCCGAATAGCACCAATCAACAGTGAAACAATGCTGGATCAGAGGCGAAAGAGCCCTTAATAGCAGAAAACAAAATTGCACTATATATCAGCAATAAAAGGACTAAATGACCACTATTTTGGACGCCGAATAGCACAGAAAACAGCAGTGGAACATTGAGTATTGGAGCACCAAAATAGCGGGATTCAGTGTCAAATGTGGACCAGGTTTGCTGAAGCTTCTAAACGACGGGCTGATGAGGTTATGAAACTCACCAAGATTGAAGGATCGGCACTAAAAAAAAGCTTCGGATCCACTAGTCCCTTCTATTCTTTCATTGTCTTTCTTTTGTCTTCTCTTTGCAATCTTTTGTGAAAATCCAGATCTGCACAACTTGAGAGCGTTGGGGGTGTTTATCTCAGCTTGGCAAACGACAGTGGTTGAGATTGTCGCGACCGATTGGACTAGCTCAGTTAATGATCGCAACAACCCATTGAAAAAAAACTTGGAAAAACTACAAGCAATCAAGCGTATGTGAATGTCATAAGCAAAAGAAAAAAAGGATCTTCTTCCCTACGTTAGAATCCAAACTCTATCTCCATCTATTTCATTAATAGTCTATTTGGTAATCGGCTTCAACAATAACCTCATCAAATCATTGGGGAGTAGATGATTCTCTTGTAGATTGTTGGGATGTTACAACTTCTGTGATTGGTTCTACTTGAATCCAACCCTTTGTGGCCCTCTTGTGGAATTTCCTAATAATGTTCTTGCTTCTATAAGGTTCTCATCATCCTTATCCTTATCATCAGTCAGAGCTTTGCATTAACTAGGAAGTCTGAGATGTCGCTATCTAAATCAATTTCTTCACCCTAAACACGCAATACCCTTGCTGGCACCCTCACCAATGTCATCGCCCTAGACAAAACCCTCATCGGCACCTGCACCAATGCCCTCACCATGACCTGCCTCATCATCAAAATATTCTCCATAAATCTCCACACACTCCCAATGCAAATAATGAAAAAGTAGATCGACAAGAGTCCTATCTTTAAATAAGAATCTCAAATCATCTTCTAGAAACTTCCTAGGATACTTAAAATAAAGCTTTTCAAATTTACCCTTTGTCCCATCTTTGATGTCCGTGATGAACCTTTCATAACTCATTGAGTTGATATCTACGTATACTAGATCCATCTTTCCCCCAACATACTCGAGCATGGGGTGTCGGACAAATTTTCCACTATGGAAAAGGCGAACTAACGTTGACTTACCACTCTATTGACCCTGTACAAAAGGAGAACGTATATTAATGTAGGGTCAATATAAAGGCATAGACAATAAAAGTGGCAACATTGCACCTATCATCCGAAATATTAGGCGTTTGTCTTTCTATCCAAAGACTACTACTTTTGAGATTATCAATGGAAAAGAAACTATAAGATGACAAGGGAAAATAACCACATTAGGAATAGCTACTCAACCACCAATGCTTAACTTCTAGAATTTATGTAGATATGCCTCTTGAAGGAGGCAAAGAGAGCAGCACCAAGCAACCAAGACCATGGAGTCCCAAGATGACTTATGTAGGATTTCTTTCTTGTATTTTTTTAATATTCAGGTTCAAAGAGAAGTTTATCCCTCACGTCCATAAGAAGAGCCTGCAACAAAAGTGATAACGCATAAAAGTTCTGCTTTTGTTTTTTGGTCCATAAGAAGAGCCTGTGACAAAAGGGATAGTTCACAGTTAGCCATGACATAGCAGAATCACTTACTCAGGGGAGTGATTTCTGCATAAACGAGGACTGACCCGGTGGTCGAGGATCAATGCAATATCCTTGCTGTTTGCAGAGGAGCTTTGAGGCCACAATATCAAAACAAGTATGTATCATTGTCGATTGGAGGGACTGACATCACTGATTGTGCAATCTGCAAGGGGAAAAGGTGAGGATTGCATAAGAATAAAGAGAATCCAAAGGAATACTTCAAATTGTCAAGACAATGAGCAAATAGATCAAAAATAGGAACCAACCAAATTGTAATGTTTACATAAATTTCACCTCTTGTTGGTGAGAAGTTAGAAACGCAAAGAAAGGCACTTTCGAGTATGTCTCGTCCCAAACACACTTCTATTATGCTAAGTCTTATCACAAACATGCTTCCACTTAGCCCTAAACATATAGGTCCACTGGACTAGAAATAAATTCTAATTGCAAAGCTTTTGAACTAGAAGCCCATCAATTACTGTTGCGACCTAAAAATCGAGATTTTTCAATTTTTAGGTTAATGGATTACTAGATTAATTAATTAAATTAACCAGCCTAGTTCAAGCTCTCCCAAGCTCTACCAAATCGCAACTTAGGTTCAATATTTAATATGCAAAGATTTTTAACTTGGAGTCGCCACTAATCATTTTGGGTAGGTGATTAGATACCTAAATGAAGTATCGGGAGAAATACTTTATTCCTACGAACCAGAGATCAATGAGTTCGGGGACTTGATTACGCTAACATTTCTATCAACGCCCTTTCGGTACCTTTTCATTTCATGAAAAAAGTTTGATTAGGCAGGTTTGATTAAATCTTAACCTAAGTTACTAACAAGGTTATCAGACAGAAGCTCACACAATTAGCAAGGAGCATGCGCCAGACAATCTTCTCTCTTTTGGTTTTCATTTTTTGCTGAAAAATAAACAAATGCAATGCATGAAATCTAATCTAAATGCAATGACCTAAATTGAATGCAAGACTACCTTAAGCATGCATATGAGGTTAAATTAAACCACATGACTACCCTAAGGACATGCAATTAATTAAACTAAGGTACAATGTTATGCTATGGTTAATTAAATCAACTACATTGTATCCGAATTAATTAAAGACTTAAACATAGAATTCTATATGTGATGCAAATCTAACATGCAATTTCAAAAATGACATGGTAAAGATGACATGTAATGCATGATAATAATTTTTTATGATTTTCGGATTTAAGGAAGACCAAAAATAAAACACCTCAAGAAAGTGGTTATTTTGAACTAGATTATGCATGAAATCTATCCTAATCCTATCCTATCTAGAGTAGACTATTTTAAACATGCAAACTTACCTAAACATGCGAATTCTATTTTAAAATGCAATGTTTACCTAAATGGAAAATTATCTAGAAAACCCTACTCTAAGAACTAAATATGCTGCCAACCTAGAGTGATATGCAAATCTATTTTGAAAGGAAAATTATCTGCATGTAGAATATTTTAGAATTTTGAAGCATGCAGATAAAGATATGCAAGACAACGATCCAATCCAAATCAATTCACATATGGAAAACGAATAAATTAACTTGAGGATTTCGCAATTTCTTTCGAATTAAGTTTCGATCTAAAGCCTGATAGATCGACTCTAAAATTCAAAATGCCCGCTATGGAAATAATTCCATCTAAAGCCCGATAGATAGATTTATTCCCATGTGTGCGGTTGCGGATTAGGAGATTATCCTAATCGATCACGTTTTTTTGAAATATTTTGGATATCTTCGAGTATCTTTAGGAAATTTTCAAATTATCATGAGATTACACAAAATTCCCCAAAATATTCACAAATATTCCAAAGAATCATGAATGATATCTTTTCAAGATATGATTTGAATATTTCAGCAAAAATCAATCCACAAGATAAATATCCAAAATCAAAATAGCTGAATATCCTTAATGTATGACTTTCAAAGATATGTTCTTAAGTTTGAAAATTCATTAGGCAACCATAATCCATAGAAATTCAGCAAACATTTACGTATATTCAGAATATTATGGATTAGAAAATTACCTAGTTTGAAGCTCGTATCTAAACTTGAGAACCAAGCAGGCTTGAACTGGATAGCTAGGGGAACTTGTGCACGCCGACGGGGATCGGTTTGAGCAAAGAAGGGGCTCCAATGGGTCACTCTTCACAGCGATAATTTGAGTACAAATTTGCCTGATAAATCAGCCCAAAACAGTGGAGATGTTGCGCAAGAACAACAAGTAATTAGCTCAACAATGAATAAAAACCTGCACCAAACCAATGGATTAAACCGCCCAAAAGGGTACTGTTTCGGCTTGGATCGGCAATAAAACGAAACCCAAACAGCAGCTAATTCACTCCCTAAATAGCCTTGAACTCGATCCTTGGACAGCGAGAACTTGAGGCGCCAAAAAGTTTGATAATTTGCACAAATGGTGGCTGTCCCAAACACCAAACAGCAAGTATTTCGATCCTCAAGCAGCAGCGAATTAGGCACTAGGAATAACAAATTGCAGCAATAATCGTGATGCTGAGTGGGAGCACTAGTGGGCTACTTGAGGGGCAAGGCTGAACGTTCTCTAACGCCCAAGGGGGAGCTCTCGACCCTTCACCTTTTCATCTCTAAGATTTTCCGTAAAATATTTGCTGACCCCCTTGAACCCTAAGCTTAGGCTAGTATTTATAGAGTTAGATCAATCCTAGCCCTAGTAGGATTCATTAGGGACCGTAGGATTAAGCTTAGCTAAGGTAGGATTAAATTAGAGCCATTAGATTAGAAATTCTGAATTTAGGAGTTTTAATTGCTTAAAACTCTTAATTTTCAGAATATTGAAGAGTTTCAATGGGTTAGAACTCTTTGATTTAAGCTCAATCTGCCGGTCCAAATCGATCCAAATGTAATGCATGAATAAAATAAATATGCAAATCATTAGTAAATATATTTTTTTTGTGAGAATAAATTCTCATTTTTTTTGCAATATATAAATGAAAATTGAAATTAAAATTTAGGTATCAACAATTACAAAAGAGAACAATTTCAACACATAAATTGAGCATTTCACATGCTCTAAAGATCACATACACTGTATAAATATTAAGTTCTAGTACCCAAAAAGAACAGATCGAAGAGAATCTTGAATTTTCTCTCCATCTCAACACGATCGGGAGAAATTTGCTCTGATCATTTTTGAGTAAATTGTGCACATTAGAATTTGAGAGCAATTGACTCAAATAGCTCAAACATACGAGAGAGGACTATTCATGCTAGATTTGACAAGCTGCTGAGAACACTTATTAACCAATTGAATCAACATCGACAATTTAAGAAGGAAAAGACATCATTCATTCCAAAATCAAAATCGCAGTCTAGTTCAAGCATCATTCATTCAATTTGAGCATCAGCAAACATTTCAACTTCTCAAAGCAGTCTCATTCCAGAATGCATCCCAAAGTGACGAGTCCAAAAGGAAGCATACCCTTGTGCCAATGTTCACCAAAAACCTCGAGATCGAATCGGCTCAGTACTAGGAATGGGTGAATTGGATCTCCATGAACCGCAGCACCGTGGCTCGTCCTCTCGGCCAAGTTGCTGTCATCAAGGTTCGTCACGAGATGCTTACGAAAATTCCCCGATGCGTCGTGAGCATTGTCAAAGTCATCGGCCGCCAGCTATCTTTGAGGAGTAGATTAGGGTCTTGTGAAAATGGCCCATGAGATTCGTCGTAAATGGAGGAGCATCATGAGCATCAGACAGTCATCGCCCGTCGTCTGTTGTCAAGACGCCAAATGATTTGGTGTCGAGGAGTGTAATGCTGTTGTTTTCATTTTTTTTGTATCCACGTTAGCGCCGAACCAGCCACATAGGATGGCTGGCATTGACTAGGATCCACGTAAGCATTTTCCAGAAGCTAAATTGGCCGGAAGACTGAACTACAAAAAAATGAAAAAGTCTAAGACTGAATCCGCAAAATTAGAAGGTTTAGGACTGAATCGGAAAAATATGAAAAGGTTTAGGACTGAATTGGTAAAATTGAAAGGTGTAGGACTGAATCGGCAAAGTGCAATAGGTTTGGGATTTTTTCGACAATTTTCCCAGTCGATATGGCGTTGTAGTTAATTAAAGTACCCAGAAATTTCGTTGCTTATCTATCGCAACAGGTTTAAACACCAAAATTCGGGTACTGTATAAATAAGAGCACGACCTTGAGCTTAGGACCTTTATCCTGGTGGTGACGTCAGACCTGCGTCATGCTTGCGTCACCATTGGAGCTTGGCCTTTTCTTTTCGTTCTAGTTATTCCTAATAGCTTTTGTCTGACCTAAAACATTAATTAATGTGGGTACGTTAGCGTTCTCACTGAGAAGCACGGTTGGGAATCTAATCAAATTGAATTATTCATCTTGATTTGGTGATTACGGGGAAAAAATGGGTAGGAATAAATTTAAATTAAGAAAGAATGAAATAGCTTATCTTCTGATCTATTGTCGACAAAAATTGAAGCAATAAAGTTCGCGAACTATGCGGTACCTTGACCAGTCTAGGCCATGCATTTCATTAACTTATGAAATTTGGAATCGAAGGGAATTATTTAAAAAAAAGAGTTAATTTCAAATGGATTACGACGATTCACGAGAACGATGAACAAAATCAATGTCCTAAACCTAAGATCATGCTCTTATTTATAGAAGGCCCGAATTTATCACGGTACACATTCTCATGTAGTACAGAGAAAATTTCGTCGATGCTTCTGGGAGGGAAAGCTTCTCAACGACAGAGGGAGGGAGAGAGAGAGAGATATTATGGATCGTTGCGCACGGCAAAATGTATGAACCGAGAAGCCAAACCGCGTGCCCTAATGCAGAACCAAAAGACGACACCACCCAAAAGATTAATGGCCACTCCCGTTCACGTTCCTTGAAGTTCTCCCGTATTTGCTTCCTCTTTGCCCATGTTCTCCCGCCAGAAACCAAGAGAAATCCCGATCCCGAGCACCCTTAGCATATTCAGTTGAACTTGTCTCCACTCGAAAACTTATATTACCTAGTCCATACTATACAGCATCTCTGGCGTATGGCTTATTTCGCCTAACACCTCAGAAAAGAAAGATCATCGAAAATCTGTGGAGTTGGAAAAAAAAAAAAACACTTCCGGGGAATTTTTAAAAATAAATATAAATATAAAAAAAGTTGAGAGTGATCACATGCTGAGGAACGAGGGAAAATATGTGTTTTGCTTAATCTAGATTGAAATCCACTTTCCGTTAATAACAAGGTCGAGTAAATGCAGTTATTCAGACAAGATTGCAAAAAAAATAGACCACCTAAATAACGTCCCTCATTTCTCGTTATTGTTAGTTCCTCCTGCGTCGGAGTGGGAAAGCACGCTCTAACATTCTCGGAACCTACACGTAAAATATCAACTCCTCCTTTGCTGGGAAATTCAGGTGAGTTAACCTCTTGTGCAAGAGGTAAAACCCACACTCGTCGCTATTAAAACGCCCAGTCTCCCATTCTCCGAGAGCACATGCTCCCTCATTCACTTGCCCTTGCCCTTTTTACCATCATGGCGGCTGTCGGGCGGCCAGCTGATGCTGCTTCTTCTCAGGGGAACGATGACAGACCTGCACTGGCGGCCCAGGCAACGACCGAGAAAGACGTGCCATCGGGTCTCTGCGATCCCAACGAGGTCCCGGTGACGTTCTCTGTTCGCGAGGCAGCCACATCTCCTCTCTCCGATAGTGATGCGATCCGCGGTGTGGATCGCGTCCCTCCTTCGCAGCACCAAGTTCTCCGCATTCGGCACGTGAGGTTCCACATGAACGCGCCTCCAGAAACCCTGCGCGACTATCACACCGTCGACATTGAGCTAGCACCAGCGGCTGACGACTACGAGGAGGCGGGAAGGAGGAGGCTTCCGACGGTGAATCTGGGGAAGGTGTTCCTCGGGCTGACCTACCAGGCGATGGTGGCTTTCATGGTCTTCCACTTCTCCTCCTCCGTCGACATAGCTAAACTGCTCCACTCGGCGCTTCTTTCATTTCTCCTAAACTTCTCCGAGGTCGCGGTGGTGGTAGGGTTCGCGGCTTCCCTGGTTGGGTTTTGATGCGGGAACTAGGGTCCACGGAGATGGCCATGATCGCTGAGAAAGCGGGGTCGGCTTCTGCTGCCTTAGGGTTCTTCGTAATGATGAGCATGTTCTTGAGCAAATTGTCTATAGGCATTGGATGGGTTTGCGGTGTTGTATCCTTTGCGGCTTTTGTCTTAGTCTTTGTAAAGATGAGAAAGGCAGGCTGATTCCTAGGGATACGACATTAATTAGGTCGACTTTAGTCTCGACGGGAGTCAAATCTAGTTACAGTGAAAATAATAGGGGGCAGAACCAACTTTTGACTATAGTCGGTGGAGAAGTTTAGCGGATAATCGGTGATGATAGGACTTTCCATTTGGAGGGTTGCACATCTTTTTTTCCATCAATGAGATGTAATAAAAATTTCCAGCTTGAGCTCTGAGGAATATTCCTTCAAATCTAATCAACTGCATACAAATTACTTTGAATCAAGTTCGCCTTTATATAGCTCGAAAGCTTGAACCTAACCTGTTCATGGGGTTTGAACCTTTGAAGAGCATTCCATAAATGAGTTTTCGGGTGGCTGAGTTTATGCACGGCGGGTTATCCAAAGTAAAAGAAAAATTGTGTCCCCAAACTTAACATAGGTCCTTTTGGCCATTATCATGGATAGTTATAATAGGTGGTTCTCCATGGCCTTCATTGTGCGCGGTCGATACTCTCTTTCTTGTTTTTTTTTTCAAGTCCAAAATCCTTTTTAGCCCTTCTTAAACAGTACTAGATATGATAAGATTGATCTTTAAAGTTGGCATAATTTGCGATAAACTGTAGTAAGCGTACGCTAACGGTACTAGATAAGGCTCCATTTAGGTATCCAAATTCTCTTTTCCCTTTCAATGATAGCTTCCTAGGTATTCGTTGACTCCTCGAGCTGGCGGGTATGTTTTTGGTGCCAACTTTGTTAAATTACAAGCGATTTAGCCCGCTTAAGACATGCTGATTTGTGTGACATGTGACGTAAATTCGCATCCGCAGTACCTCGGTAGTTAAACGCATCCCAGACCAAACAAAATTACAAGAGCCAATCATACACCCATGTATGGGCTTGAGACACAAATAATCATCGGTTAGCTACATTAATTCCTACAACGCCATCAAGCCCCGGGGAGCCGATCTGGGACAGGCCAAGACAAAGAAGAAGGCGACCGCAGACGTCATGGAGATCACGGATAAGTAGCAGCAAGCGCTGGCAATCCCGGGTATGTGGTGGACCATGAGGGAGGAGTAAGCCGCAGCGAAGGCGGCCATGAGGGAGAGCACGAAGCCTTGGAAGGTCGAGGAAGATGGGCCGCCCTTGAGGAACAAGGTCGGGATCGGATTGCCATCAACGAACTCACATGGCAGCTGCACGAGGGCCGTGGCAGCCGTGAAGGACACCCAGATGATGCACCGCAAGATGGTAATCCTGGTGGTTTGATGAGGGGTCGATGGGCCATGGGACATGGGACATGGTAACGTGTGCGGATCAGAGGAACTACGCTGGATGGGGTGGTGCAAAAATCCCAGGGTGTTCACTTTCGCATTGTGTGGTATCTCTGTATTTGTAGGACTTAAAAGTTAGTCAACCAAGTCTCAATCGACCAGTTCACAGGAATCGCATTCTCTCTTCTTTGAACTTTCGAAGTAATTGAGTTGCACCTCTGTTGTTCTTGGGGGCTTATAGGTGGTCAAGTAAATATCAGTTGACCGTGTCTTAGGAGTTGCATTCTCCTTTCTTTGAACTTTCCAAGAAATTGTCACCTTTTCTCTCTCCTTTCTAGGGTTCTTTTCTCCCCTCTCATCTTTTCACACAGATGTCTTCTACAATTTCCATGGAGGAGGAGGGTTTGAGCTACATCTCTCCCTCCCTCCCTTTTTCTTTGGCTGATCTCATTCTATGTATTATTTTTCCTTTTGAGAAATTTTTCTCTTTTGATACAATCTGAATTGAAAGCTTTTCTTTTCTATTTCAAAGAGGTTTCTACCCCAATCTAGTTTTAGATTTGGGAAAATTTCGGATTTTGCTTCCCTCGAATTTCGTTGTTGTACGAGTCCAATTTCAAAGGAGATTGGAGAAGCTTTGTGAAGATTTTGCTTTTTCTCTGAATAGTGATAGTACTGGGGTTGCTAAATCTAGGCATGTATCGCTAAAAAGCAAAACTGTAGCAAGAATTAGAGATCTCGGTATCTACTCATTACTAAAGATGGATTTGATGATGGGTCATCGATTTTGATTTGAATATTGCTCTTTGAGCATATGACCCTTAACATTGTTCTGATAATTTATCTTATTATCTGGAGCTTGTATTGAATAGAATTGTTTCTCTCTTACTTTTCTATATAAACGATATTTTGACAAAAAAAAATGAACTTTCCAAGTAATTGACTATTTCGAGTGTGATAAGACGTTTTAAAGGATTCTACCTATGGTTGGCAAAGGTGTGGAAAAGGCAGAGCGGTTACGTGAAGGGCGAGACGAAAGTGATGCATATAAACTCCAACAATACCTCTCATTAATGTTTAAAAATGAAGTCATCAGCCACCTTCGTTTGAATTTGCATGGGAGCAACTGAGCATCATCTATATGATCCGATGGCAAATAGAGTTCCTGACAAAGTTTCACTCAAATTGACTAGGTTAATGGGTTGTTTATGGACAAGTAAGGGCGCGCATGACAATACTTCGAAATAGAATTTATACTTTAGAAGTGCTTCTGAAGCAAAAATCCATTTAGTGACGCAACTTCTACATTAGAAGTTCAATTTATTATCCAATTTTATTTTTCTACTTCTGAAGTATTTTTTACTCCAAAAGTAATTTTGGAGCCACTTCAAGAAGTAAAACAACAAAATTACTTCTCTCCAGAATTTAATATCAAAAGAGACAATCTGCAACCAGAGATCATCTCCCGCTAATGACGAGCTGTCGATGATCATCGTCAACCGCTGCCGGTCTCCTCCATCCGAAAAATAAAAAATAAAAATATTTTAAAAATAAATAACAAATTATAAGAAATAGATGTTCCATGATTTGATTAAATGACATCCCACAAAAACACAATCATGGCAAAGTGAATCAAGCAATTAACCCAATTATTTGTAAGCTTGATGGTAGACAAGGTTAAAAAGGAAATCGAACCACCTATACCTACAACAAAATAGGATGAAATAACGTTCAGTGCGAATTCAATAAATAGACAGGCGCAGAAATTTGCATATAACTTTTCTTTAATAACATACAATTTAGTTTAGGATCAATAATTTTTTGTAGAAGAATTGTGCTAATTATGTTCCAGAAGTAAAATTTTATCATGTTATCAAACGTTTTTCTCTAATCCAAAATTTAAAATCAACTTCTAGGCATTGTTGACCCTTGATTTTTAGTTAGTTTTATTTTTAGAAAATTTTAGAAAATCCATAAAAATTCATAAAATTGAAAAAATCAACTTTGGTGACCTTAGCCAAGCTTAGGGAACCATCTTTGACACAAAAATGATTTTTCATATTTTTGGTATTTCTCCTGCATTTTATTTTCAAAAATCATAGAAAAGAAAAGGTGAAAAATTACAAAATCAACTTTGTAAGCCTTGGCCAAGCCTAATCAACCATTTTGAAAAAAAATAATTTTTCATAATTTTCTTTTTTTTTAATATTTTTAGAAAAAAGAAAAATACTTGAAAATTAATATAAAAAATAGAATTTGAGGCCACAAAAAAACGAAAAAATATTCATAATTTTTCTCTTAGTTTTACCTTCATTCTAGCCAAAGAAAATTTGGAAAAAATTAATTCGGGATTGTGGTTTACCTAGTTAATCACATTTTGGGTTAATTACCAAAAAATTCTTAAAATTCATTTCAGCTCTGTAATTTTCTGTTATGCATTTTCTGGAGTCATGTCATCCCCCTCTATTTTCCAAAATTACACTCTAGTCCAAAAGTTCACGGAATTGTCTGATTTCGCTAAAAGGACCAAAATGCAATTTTTGATCTTTTTTGAATTAGTCTCTAAAACGCATAAAATTCAATTTAAAATTTTTCAGGGACTAAATCAAAATCGAGGCACGTCACCCTCTAGTTTTTTTACCCCCTGAGTTCATTGGAAGCATATCTTTTGCAGAAAAGGCCATCTAAGGCTAGGATTTTGCAAATTGGGTACTCGGATCAAACTTGAAAATTGAATTTTTGTGCCAATTCATGGATCTTTTTTTACAAAAAAAAAATTCATTTTCTAGTAGATTGGGTGTCACATAATCTGATTTTGAGCTTAAAATGACAAAAAAAAAGGGGTTAGATTAATGCTGAATTAGGCAAAATTAGGCAAAGTTCACGAAATCGGGTCAACCGGGTTGGTTTGGACTCGACCTAGTCAACCCATTGATCCAAGAATCGCCTAAACCATTTTTGGTTCTGGTTCTCTAGCGCACTCTTTTCTTTTCTTTTTTGAGGAAGTTCGTTCGGTTGAGGGGGGAACTGAATTCGTGAAAGGGATAAAAGAGCAAGATTCTCATTCGATTAGGGAAGGGAGGAGATACCCAGAGGCGAGAGAGAGAGAGGAAGAGAGGGAAGGTTCTGGAGAGCTTTCTCTCGGTGGCCATTAGAGCTCCTCGGCCGAAGAACTTCAAAAGCTTCATCAAAGCTCCTCGTGCAAGACCAAGCTGCAAGATCTGCCGTCCGAGCTTAGTGAAGTAGCAGCGAGCGTCCCGAGCCCTGCTGCTCACCGTTTCATCACCAAACGAGGTAATCGCCATTAATGCCTTCACGTTCGAACTTCCATGGTGGATTGTGATTTAGCCAACCGTTTTGCATGATTCTTGTTCTGAGCTACTCTTAGTGCATCACTGAGCACATTCTTGCTCTTCTTTTGTGATTGCATTGCATGATAACTTGAATCTGCCTCCCGAAACCTCAAACAAACCGTGAGTTTCATAGTTCATACCGGGCGTTCTCAAGATCAAGCAACAGCCAGGTAAGTCTCCCAAGACTTTTTTAATGCTTGCTAGCTAATTGGTTAGATACTTGAACATAGAAAGTGGGAGGTTCTGGTTCACCTGAGATTTGAGTTTGGCCGGTACTGTTTAGACCGGTTTCGGGTTGACTTAGGACAAAAAAATCTAAGTATATGGGTTTTAGGATGTTTAGAAATTGGTGTAGATCAGAAATGCGAAACGATATGGTCATTTTCAGGCTTGTTCAGCACTCCGGCGAAGTTCCGATTAACTCGCCGGAGTTACAACCTCTTCCGGTCGCCTTCTTCAGCGAGGTGTTGACTCGGTCTGTCACGCCCCGAACCCGACGGGCAATGTAACATCCCACAACTCATCGATCAGCCAACGAGAACGACGACCCAGGATTCGTCGCGGAGCAATCGACGACTTCAGATAATACGCTAACGGAGGCGAATCACACCCATATATATATATATATATATATATATATATATATATATATATATATAAAGAATGGGTAGAGAAGAGAGACGGATCAATATACAAAATGCATTTCACCGAAACGATAAAACTAGTGTTTGGGTACAATTTTTCAAAAAAAGAATACCACCAGCTGACCTACGCTAACAAAAAGAAGCTAGTAGGGCCTACCGGTCTACGCATCCACATCGCTCCAATCAGATAAAGGTAACTCCTCAAGCGTCGGTGGATTGCTATCCATCGGGTCCTCAAAATCTACTCCGTCTATCTCCATGAGATCAGGTGGTCCACTCATGACTAGGGCTTAGGGTCTGAAAATGGGTTAATAACAACAGTGAGTCGAAACTCAGCAAGCTCACCATTAAACCTTGCTCAAGGCGAAACACACGCTCGGGTCAACCCTAAACATGCAGTTCTAGATTCTTAATTTACCACTGCCCGACCAGACTAAACGACTGCGCATGTGCGTGACCCAAAGACACTATGAAGCAATTGAGCACACATACAATTCGCCATTCAATCCACGGCAGCAAATGTGAATGCTCATGCAAGACATGCTCAAATTCATTTTCTTTTATTCTGCAGCACATTCAATTACATGGCTCATTCAGCCCGTGCTCAACCCGTAAGATAGCTAACCAAGACTCAGGTTGGCACAACCCCTTTTGCCTGTGTACCAGCAAGTACGTCTCCCGCGCGTATAAGACCCAGGTACACTGCCTCTCTCGGTGCCTCAACCAGTAAGGCATCAAATCTAAGACACAGGTTGGCACCCCTTATCACTCCAGCTATCTCGTGTCATGCACGTTCGAGCGCACCATCCTTGTCTCGCCATTTCCCCCCTCATTGGGGCACACCCGCCTACTGCTCGGTTCAATTAATTTTCATGCCACATACCCATGTCAACCATACATGTCCACATATATATATATATATATATATATATATATATATATATATATATAATTCACAACCAGGCACGTTCAGATAGGTTTCTCAAACATCAAGCATAAAATATTTTGTGCAGGTAACCAGTTCGTTTAGGCAAGAGTTCAATATTTCAAACGCATGAAGAATCCACGGCCCGACACTACACAACAGCAAATATTCTCATGGGATCGTACGTTTAGGTTCATAAATAACGCATTCAAGTCACAAGCCATAACTAAAACCACTTTTCCATGCACGAAACTCAGTAACCTTGAACTTTACCTCTAGGTATCACACATATCACTTGAGGACAGCCCTAAACATCACTTGGATAGCATATTAGAGGCAAGATCAGCAACCAATGACAACCAAACAGCAACCCAAGTGAACAAGTTTCACATTCTAAGCATTTTCCTACTCTAAGCTATCTCTAAAACCCATTTAGAGTTAAGCCAAGTCATGTACAACAATTCTACTCAATGTTTAGAGGTTATGCTTACCTCACACTAGGCTTGAACGACTCGAAAATGGGTCAAGCGGAGGCCGAACGACAGTGTTTCTCGGTGGTGCACCGGCGGACTACGGCGATGGAGGGCTGACCTTAGCTGGTCAAAAGTGATTCATAGGCCTAAAAATGAGAAGAAATGGAGTGAGCGAAAGTTACACGACCACTGGAGTGACGGTGGCTCCCCAGAGGCTCACGGCGTCGACGGGCGGCTCGTGAAGGCCACGGCGGAAAAGCGGGCTGTTCAAGGACTAAGTAAGCATGAGAGTGGCTTTAAGAGACTTACCTAAGTTGAACAAGGGCAAGGAGGATGAACGGCGAATAGCGGCGGTGGAGTTCAACTCCCCACGACCAGCCTCTATCCAACCTAAATCCATGAAAATTTAGCCACTTGCTGACCAACCTACCTTGATATTCTTGAAGCCCAAGATCTTACATACACGTGGGAGAAAACGGGGGTCGATTTGGACCCCGGACGAGCCCTAACAAGCCGATTTCCTCCGAGTGCGCGCAAGGACCCACAGCAACGGGAGGAAATCCGAGAGAGAGAGAGAGAGAGAGAGAGAGAGAGAGAGAGAGAGAGAGGAAGAGAGGAAGAAGAAATGAGGGAGAGAGAGGATGTTGGATGAAAATTACGAGGAAGAAAGAGAGAGAGAGTGAGCTTCCTTGAGTTATTGAACTTGAGAGTGGGAGTAGGTGAAGTTAGGTGAGTGAAATGAGGGAAATGATGGAGTTGATGGATTTGACATGATGTGATTGACCAAGATTGATTCGATGGTGATTTGATTGAGGTGACTTGACAAGATCTTGATTGATGTGATAGATTCGATTGATTTGATAATCGACGAGATATTTTTCTCAGGTTTTCGTGCAAAAAATGCACTAATCGGCTATAGTGCGAACGGTCTCAGACACACCTCTACGCTAAACTGACATTCTTTCTAAATCATAAATATTTCTACTGACTATCGAGGGAGTGCATCACAACTTAGGGGCGAAAACAGTCATTTGCAAAGTACTGCCTTATTTCCTTAAATTCCAGAGCAAACCAGTCAACTACTGAACTAACTGGGACGACGTCCAAATTTCCAAGTGATATTCACGAAGATTCGATTGTTCAAGTTCGGAATTCATTTTGTGGCAAAATTCATTAAACAGCGACTATAGTAAATACTCAAACCAACGAGCGGCTGTTTAGGAGGTACACGTATCGACTGATCAAGTTCACGTACTTTAAAGTCCTACGTAGTCTTTCCCTTTCGGTTAGTCGTCTCAAAGTAGCTAATTCCAAGTGAGATTTATCTAGAGCGTGCTAATGAAATACTCCATTCAATATTACCAATCTCGAAAATGGGTCGAATTTCAGAATGTCACATGGTCAACGAGAGCTGACCGAGTCGACGATAACGTGGACTAGCCACGTGGCGTCCACGTCATCCCAAGAGGGTTGATAAAATGATTTATCATTAAAAGGAAAAAATGGATCAAACGATGGAAATCATGCCATGTGTTGAGATCCTAGAATTTTAGAAATTGTTTTCTGATAAAGAGGTGTATTTTCTGATAATAAAAATCAATTTGAAATAAAAAAAAATAGATTTTGATCGGACGGTTGTGGATTAGACACACCGCCCGATCTGGTCCGTCGATCCAAGCTTCATCAGACGCCTGTGGGCTAGCCACATGGCTTATCCTTGAGCCATAGGATTAGAATATGGGCGGGAAAATTAGAAAATAGAATAACAAAACTCAGAAATTTGAAAATTTGAATCATTCCCCAAAACTGCGTCGTTTTGATGTCGAGTTTATCTGTTTAGGTTTTGGGCCAAGTTTGGGTTAGTGGGCCAGGTCAACCCAACCCGATCCGTATAATAAGAATAAAAAATTCTCAAAAAAATAAAAAAAATTAGAAAAACTAGAAAAATAGAAAAATTAATTAAAAAAATAAAAATGGTGTCGTTTTAGGTCTCAGGTCAAAACCTGCATGGGTTTGGATCGGGCCTTCGGATTCGTGGGCAGGTCAATCCACCCAGTCCGAAAAATAAAAAAATAATAAAAAAGATAAAAAAAAATAAAAAAATATAATAAATAGGAAAATTTCATAAAAATTCATAAAAAGTCCCAGAAAAATCACACAAAAAATTCTGAAAATTTTCCAAAAAAAAGGAAAAATTCTCGAAAAATCATTAAAAAATCATAAAAATCCAAAAAAATTTCAAAAAATAAGGAAATTTTCAAAAAAAAATTCTCAAAAATTGTGAAAAATAGGAAATAACCACATTCAACCGGTTTGACCTATTTTCACAATTTTGACCTCCTGACCCTGGAAAATGACCATTTTGCCATTCTGATCAATTTGACCCAAACCTTTCCGAATTACCCTTGAAGCCATTTGATGTATTCTCTGAGTCCTTAGGGCTTTATTAGGCTTACCATGTGATCACTTGAGTGTTGTTTTGATGCGATTTATTCGCATGCACTGATTCCTTAATCTGCGCACTTTCAATTACTGATTGTCTGTGATAGGTTAGCTTATCCCATCTACATGGCCCCGTTAGATCTTTTAGGACTTACCCTACCCAAAAGCACCTGCATGAATTTTCTAGATTACGAAATCACCCAACTTAGGTACCGAAAGGGCGTCGACCAATGAATCGACGTAACTAAGTCCCCGAACCCATTTCTCTGGTTCCTGCAGAATCGAACGATTTCCCCGATAGCTTGATAGGATTTCCAATCATACCCTCCAAAAAATGATTGGTGGCAACTCCTATGGCATGTACACTGAGCACATGTCACTCGATCACACTAAGGTCGACCTCGATTTTAAATTCCTCCCTGATGCGATTTGGTATGGGCCTAGGAGGGCTCGCGCTAAGCCCCGATCTTGTTATGGGCTTAGCAATCCATTAGCCCACTTCTCCTCCCATCACAAGGGGGAGAGGGTCGCGACAACCATAAGTTAATTTCTAGAGTAGAAATGTTGCCATATGCGCCTTAAGCTAAGGGGACTTGAAAAGAAAAGCCCAATTACGTTTGGATCTTACTAATGGGATGCAAAATATGCATGTTTTAAATGAAATGGCATTACTAGAAAAGGTTAAAATAATAGTTTGAGTTTAAGAAAGCCTTAACTGGTGTCGAAGGATGACAGTGGCCGCGTCAACATGCCTGAGACAGAGAATTCAACCATGGGTACTTTCTAGTTTACCTTCGATCAGAGTAAAAATTGACCAAACGGAACACCATTTTCTGTCGCCTTAGGTCCATATTTCGTCCCTTTTTCGTTTGCTCCCTTATCTTTGCTTAAGGCCATAAAATTTTGAGAAATAATTATGTGATTGTCCTTAATTCATTGTGAGATTAATAACATGTTTTGAACCATTAAAATTAAATAATTAAAAATTAAAAATTATTATGGAGGCTACTGCTTCAAGAATTTGATCATAACATAGTGACCCAAAATTATTGTGCTACTGAAGCCGTAGAATTTTTGTAATTTTCATATCCTTTTGATCTGTCTAAGGCGACAAAAGTTTGTCCCCTTTGGCAACTAAAAAGCGACGAAATCTTGTCGCCTTAGCGTACCCCAAGGCGACGAAATTTTGTGGACTTTGCGTATTCTAAGGTGATGAAATTTTGTCGCCTTAGCGTGGCCTTTGGTCTTTTTAATCTTTTGCCGAAAAAAAGCTATCGGGGCTAAAAATTTTGTCACCATTGGCTCGTTCCATGTTTCTTTAGGGTGATTTTTCAGATATGTTGCAGCGACAATTTGTAATAGCTGGCTATCGACAAACCTTGTCGCTTGGTAGGGGCCTCTGTCGATAACTTGCCCAGCGTCGTCCTCAGGCGAATTCAAGTTAATGAAATTTGTTGAGGTGGCTTGTAGTCTGTTAAGTCTAACGGTGGATAAAAAGAAAGTTAAAAGTAGATTATTTAACTAAGATATTCATCGCAAATCAAGATAAATAAACTATGTCATCAAATAACAATGAATTTGTTAATGCCCTAATTTTCCTTTTCCTTTTCTAAAGTAGATGAATGAAAAGATGGATACATTGAATCATCATTTTTAGAACTCTAAGTAAGCATCTAGTAGTCTACATAATCAAATAACGTTTAATTTTAAGGACTACATTGAATATTTATTCCTAGTTCGAGGATTGCATTAAATTTGGGTTTATGGGTCGTGGACTTACTTTCCTTCTATCAATTTCCGAGGAACTTGTCGGAGAAGTATCAAGAGCTGAAGTTCATATAAGTTGGACGTGCCACTTGGGCGACCAAAGCTAATTTTCTATTCATTTGCTAATGAAGTTTGTCTAGGAAAACTTGTACGTCACCCGAAAAACATTTGCTGCTGCCAACAGGTAAAAGTCGTGGAAGAATGAAAAGTGGTGAACGCTTGTATCATCACTTTTGTAATGGACAAAAATCTGACCATTAAGGGAGCAAAATTGAAACGATTAGTGCCCAAGAAAAGGTAAAAATGTTCTGAGCGGATAAATTACAGTTAAAGGGTGTGCTTGTTTCACAAAAAATTAAAAATTTGGAAAATATTTTCTAAAAAATAAACGCTTGTATTACTCATAAAAATAAATGAATGCAAAATATTTTCATCACTGTGAAAATAGTTAGGCATAAAGTGTTATTAATTATAAAAATATTTTTCGTTGACTAATTTTTCTAAAAAATACATGCGTTTATTTTTTGGAAAATTTTTTCTAAATCTTTAATTTTCTGTGAAACAAATACACCCAATATTCGCAACGTTAAAAAATTGACGGTAAAAAAAATGATCGGTGGCTTGGTGGTAAGTTTGTGGTTCATATTTCATGCTTGGGTTTTCACAACCGTGTTAAATCGCGTCATTGAGAAAATCATGTTTAGAATTTTAAATAGCCTCTTCAGAGCTAAAGATTCACTTAATAATGGTGGCGGAATCAGTTTTATCTTTTAACTTTAAGAGATCGAGCTTACTCGCTTCATCAAACTTTTAACTTTATTTGGGAAAGGAGAGAAGGCGAAAATGAAGGGGTGAACAAAATTGGCAAAAAGAGAGTTTTATCCAACTCGATATATTCAAAGCCAGTATCACATTGATGTACGTTTATATGCTTTTCGCTTTTCTATGCTTCTGTGTGTTTATAAACTAGTTCATGTTCCTAAAAACCACAACCTGATGATATAATAATGTCTATTGTCTATTAATGCATAAGCACTGTTGTCGTTTTGATTGGTGAACGTACCAGGACTATCAGCTTTGAATCTTATGTTTGCCCATCCTTTTTTCAAAAGTGCGACGGTGTTGATTTTGGGTAGATGGGTCAAATTGTATGTCGGCATGCTCGTGTTCGGAGAGAAATTTCCGCGTCCGAAACCGATCAAGTAATAGCTATAACTGTGTAGGGGCATCGAGGTGGTTCTCCGCTGCCGGGACATTAGTCCCCTGGAAGATTATTTCGACCTCTGAACCGTATTCAATTGGCTCCACCACCGTTCTTCCCACCACGGGATACGTCACATTATCACCTACGTCTCCCGTGAAGTCGAAATAATCCGGAGGTTGATCGGGAAAATCTGTATAGTAGATCCCCGGTAGCTTCCTACAAATTAATTGCATAAGTTCAAACGCATGGTATGTATCTTGCCGAGAAGATGAATTGGCTTAATAAGCTATTGTAACCCAAGGTGCTCGAGTTCAAATGCAAGAAAATAGCGGTAGTACGCTTGTAGGATGTCCATGTTTGGCGCCGTCCAGCTTTTGTTATATAAGCTCACCGAGTGCCTGTTACAATTTGGTCCTTCGCAAGTGTCGCCGCCGGCGCATTCCACGTTATTCACAGAGACAGTGAGGTACAAGCGTTTCGTGATGTTCAAGGACCTTGATACAATGCTTGTCATCGGCCAGACTCTTCAAAAGCCGCATGAAGCTCTCGGCAGAATCCCTATGAGTCGAGCCTGCAAGGGTAGTAGAATTAGAAATCCTTAGCAGAATTAGGAATCCTACCTATTTATTGAAACTGTGAATGATGTTAGCTAGGTGCGAGTTTTTCTGATGGAATCCTTAGTATTTCGTTTATATCGTGTGGTTGTAGCTTTTATTGCTATTTGACGATGAAATAGACGACATCAACTGTAACGAATGAAACATTTGAACGAAACTTAATACTAAACAAATCAATACCTTTGGAGCACTGATAAAAGTCACCGGGTTGGCCATTGATGGTGTAAGCAACCGATGTGTCCACGTGTCTGCCCGTCCTTGTTGCATTAATGACCATCTCAATGAGGTTTTTTTCATTCCATTCGCCTGCACCGCCATAATCGGCATGGAATTGGGCTCTGTTTTAGTTTGTGATGGGATTGGCGCACAATAACACGAAGTACAGCATAAAAATAGTGAGAAATAAAAATTGAGACATGAGATTTTATCTTAGTTCACCCTAAAACTAGGGCTATATCCAGCAGAGAATTCCATTATAATTAGCACCTCGCACCTCTCATTACTGTTAGGAATTGTGCACTAATTCCAGAAAAATAACCCAAGCAAACAATCCACAGTAGATAATATAACAATAAAAGAACAGAATCAAAACAATACATCAGAGAATTTGTTATCGAAATCCACCCGAATTTGCGCTATGTCTCCGAGCAAAGGCACTCTACAAATCCACTAGTCTTTGAGAAAAGTAGGAATACAATTCATGATCTGCTCCCAAGATCAAGGCACAAAGAGATTAAGAACACTCATAAAGCCGTCACACCTTTTCTTTTTCTTTTTCTCTCTATTCACTACTTTGCACTTCTTCTTTTTTCCTTTTGTGACGGCTACTATCTTTACATCGCTAATATAAGAGATATAGCTTTTAACCTAGAAGCAAAACAAGCAGAAAAGACAAAGAAAAGCCCTTAATAATTTATTTTGGCTTCACACGCTAACAATATCCTACTTGAAGATAAACATATCTGATGCATTAAGCAACTTTACATCCATCTTCTTCAAAAACTAGTAATTGGAACTTGTGCCTCTGCGATACTCCTCATCAATTAACATAGAGTAATATTAATAATGGTAGTACATAAAGTATGTTTCTCTCTGTCTACTATCTTGGTAAACATGCTAGCTAGATTTTTTGAGCCATCAATCTTCTGTAACTTTAATTCATTATCTTTCAATACTAACCTAATGAAGTGATAACACTTCTTAATATGTCTTATCCTTAAGTGATAATCTACATTCTTTGCTAAGTGTACTGCACTTTGACTATCACTCCATAGTGTGGTCACTAGCTGCTTTTGATGTAGCTCATCTATGTAATCTTGTAACCACATGATTTTCTTAGAGGCTACTGTGATCTCCACGTACTCTACTTCTATCATTGATAGAGCCACTATTTTTTGTAGGTGATATACCCAATTCACTGCTATACCTACAATTGTAAAGACATATCCAGTGGTACTCTTATCACTATCTTGATCACCTGAGTTATCTGCATTACCAAAACCCTGCAACTCTAGAGATGTACGTCTATAACAAAGAGAGTAATTTGATGTATCTACTAGATATCTCAATATCTATTTTACTACATTCCAATGCTCTCTACTAGGGTTCTGCAAATATCGACTCACAACTCCCACTACCTATGCGATGTTTGGTTTCCTGCTCACCATGTCATATATCAAACTTCTCGCTTCTAATGCGTGTGGAACTACCACTATCTCATCTTTCAAAATCTAAGTACTCGGGCACATATCCTTAGAAAGTTTGAAGTGACTTGCTAGAGGAGTCGCCATCGATTTTGCATTATCCATGTTAAATCTCTTTAACAACTTGTTCACATAGTCTTCCTGCGATAACCATAATTTCTTATTTTTCATGTTCCCGATGATTTTCATGCCTAAAATCTTATTAGCCTCTCCCAAGTCTTTCATAGCAAATTACAATGCTAACATCTTTTTTACTTCTGCGATTCTCTTCATATTAGAACTAGGCACTAGCATGTCATCAATATATAAAGAGAGATACACAATATCACTGTCGTTATACTTGCAAAAATAAACATAATGATCAACCTCACAGTGTGAAAAGCCTTTTTCTTCCATAAAACCATCAAACTTTAGATATCATTGCCGCAGAGCTTGTTTCAATCCATACAAGTTTTTCTTCAAGTGACACACCATGTGTTCTTTACTTTTAACCTCAAAACCTCTATGTTGCACCATGTATAACTTTCACCTAGATCACCATGCAAAAATGTCATTTTTTACATCTAACCACTCTAGATGAAGATCATCTGCTACAACTATACTTAGTAAAACTCTAATTGATGTCATCTTCACTATTGTTGAAAATATCTTGGAGTAGTCGATCTATTCTTTTTGAGAAAAACCCTTTACTATCAGTCTCGCACTGTATGTGATACTACCGTCAACTTCATTTTTTATCCTATGTACCCACTTTTTTAACAAGTCTTTTTACTAGTGAGCAATTCGGTTAACTCCCAATTTTTGTTCTGAAGTAACGAGCCCATCTTGTCTTTCATAGCACGCTCTCACTGCATATGAGATATGTCTTTCTTTGCCTCATGATAAGTCTTCGACTCTCCCGAATCTGTATACAAGACATGGTTCAAAAGAATATTAGCTAATAGATCAAAAATTACCTTTGACATTCTCACATGTGTAGATTCCTCAAACAAATACTTCAGGGTCATTAGTCTATTTTGGATCACTACATTCCTCTTAAACTACCTATCTTAATAATGTGTTTCATCTTGAACTTCCCCTTCAGATGCACTCTGATATGTTGGAATCGTCTTCATAGAAATTGTGTTTAGCTCAACATATTCTAGTTCTATTGCAGTCTCATGCTTTGTTCTATGATCTTTTGTACATCTTTTCTTAATGGAACACCTCATTCTAACTACGATGACTTTATTATTCTCATAATCCCAAAGCCTGTATTCATATTTATTGCCGTCATATCCAATAAAGATGAGCCTCAAGACTTAGTATCAAGTTTCTTCCTATCCTCTCTATTAGTCAAACATTTACAATATAACTAAAAATTTTGGATATGAATAATTGACCTTTTTTACCTGACCACTGCTTTTGCAATATTCCTCTATCGGCGGCACTAGATGGATTCCTGGCAATCAAATATACAGTTGGATCAACTGTAAACAACCCACAAGTGTAGTGGAAGACCCGCATATAGTCTCATGCATCTTGCACGCTCCAAAATAGTCCTATTATCCTCTTAGCTACATCGTTCCCTTGAGGACTCCTAGGTAACAGTCTTCAACCCTTGTATGTCTTCTCAGCTCAAGTATTCTGTAAATTCTTTTCTTGTGTATTCACCACCATTATCAGACTTTAGAGGTTTAATCTAATAACCTATCTCTTTTAACCATGGCCTTCCATATTTTGAACACCCCAAATACTTTTGATTTTTCTCTAAAAGCATATACCCAAGTCTTTTCTTATTGCATCATTAATAAAAGTGACAAAATATCTCTTACCACCATAAGAGAGTTCTTGAGTTAGTCCCCATACATCCACATTAATCAACTCTAACTTTTGCCTTTTATTTAGTCGGCCATTCAATTGAAAACTACTAGCTATTTGTTTTTCATAAATGCAACTCTCATAGAAATCCATTCAACTTTATGCAAATCTGGAAGCAATTTTCTTGAGTGTAACTACTTTACACCTTTACACCCTTTTCACCAAGATATCGCAACGATAATGCCAAACAGTAGACAAATTACTTGTGACCATTGTAGTTGCAACCATATCACTGATATTATCTCCCTGGAGAAGGTAAAGTGTACCTGTATACCTCCCTTTGGTACTACTCTTATCCCTAAGTTATTTTCCACTCTCCGCATCCAAAACTTGTTATCATGCTTTCTTGTTTAAGTTTACTATTGAAATAGATTTTGTCTTGCGACTCATAAATATGTCTAGTTTTCATGGCAAATTAAATGTCATCC